>CM065694.1:58480883-58500883 GCA_017654935.2 Phymorhynchus buccinoides | reverse complement strand
GTGGTGAGGGATGTATGATGGATAAGGAAGGAGTGAGTGTCGAGGGTGGAAAGAGTGGTAAGGTGGGAGTGAGTGGTGAGGGATGTATGATGGATAAGGAAGGAGTGAGTGTCGAGGGTGGAAAGAGTGGTAAGGTGGGAGTGAGTGGTGAGGGATGTATGATGGATAAGGAAGGAGTGAGTGTCGAGGGTGGAAAGAGTGGTAAGGTGGGAGTGAGTGGTGAGGGATGTATGATGGATAAGGAAGGAGTGAGTGTCGAGGGTGGAAAGAGTGGTAAGGTGGGAGTGAGTGGTGAGGGATGTATGATGGATAAGGAAGGAGTGAGTGTCGAGGGTGGAAAGAGTGGTAAGGTGGGAGTGAGTGGTGAGGGATGTATGATGGATAAGGAAGGAGTGAGTGTCGAGGGTGGAAAGAGTGGTAAGGTGGGAGTGAGTGGTGAGGGATGTATGATGGATAAGGAAGGAGTGAGTGTGGAGGGTGGAAAGAGTGGTAAGGTGGGAGTGGTGAGGGATGTATGATGGATAAGGAAGGAGTGAGTGTCGAGGGTGGAAAGAGTGGTAAGGTGGGAGTGGTGAGGGATGTATGATGGATAAGGAAGGAGTGAGTGTCGAGGGTGGAAAGAGTGGTAAGGTGGGAGTGAGTGGTGAGGGATGTATGATGGATAAGGAAGGAGTGAGTGTCGAGGGTGGAAAGAGTGGTAAGGTGGGAGTGAGTGGTGAGGGATGTATGATGGATAAGGAAGGAGTGAGTGTCGAGGGTGGAAAGAGTGGTAAGGTGGGAGTGAGTGGTGAGGGATGTATGATGGATAAGGAAGGAGTGAGTGTCGAGGGTGGAAAGAGTGGTAAGGTGGGAGTGAGTGGTGAGGGATGTATGATGGATAAGGAAGGAGTGAGTGTCGAGGGTGGAAAGAGTGGTAAGGTGGGAGTGAGTGGTGAGGGATGTATGATGGATAAGGAAGGAGTGAGTGTCGAGGGTGGAAAGAGTGGTAAGGTGGGAGTGAGTGGTGAGGGATGTATGATGGATAAGGAAGGAGTGAGTGTCGAGGGTGGAAAGAGTGGTAAGGTGGGAGTGAGTGGTGAGGGATGTATGATGGATAAGGAAGGAGTGAGTGTCGAGGGTGGAAAGAGTGGTAAGGTGGGAGTGAGTGGTGAGGGATGTATGATGGATAAGGAAGGAGTGAGTGTCGAGGGTGGAAAGAGTGGTAAGGTGGGAGTGAGTGGTGAGGGATGTATGATGGATAAGGAAGGAGTGAGTGTCGAGGGTGGAAAGAGTGGTAAGGTGGGAGTGAGTGGTGAGGGATGTATGATGGATAAGGAAGGAGTGAGTGTCGAGGGTGGAAAGAGTGGTAAGGTGGGAGTGGTGAGGGATGTATGATGGATAAGGAAGGAGTGAGTGTCGAGGGTGGAAAGAGTGGTAAGGTGGGAGTGAGTGGTGAGGGATGTATGATGGATAAGGAAGGAGTGAGTGTCGAGGGTGGAAAGAGTGGTAAGGTGGGAGTGAGTGGTGAGGGATGTATGATGGATAAGGAAGGAGTGAGTGTCGAGGGTGGAAAGAGTGGTAAGGTGGGAGTGAGTGGTGAGGGATGTATGATGGATAAGGAAGGAGTGAGTGTCGAGGGTGGAAAGAGTGGTAAGGTGGGAGTGAGTGGTGAGGGATGTATGATGGATAAGGAAGGAGTGAGTGTCGAGGGTGGAAAGAGTGGTAAGGTGGGAGTGAGTGGTGAGGGATGTATGATGGATAAGGAAGGAGTGAGTGTCGAGGGTGGAAAGAGTGGTAAGGTGGGAGTGAGTGGTGAGGGATGTATGATGGATAAGGAAGGAGTGAGTGTGGAGGGTGGAAAGAGTGGTAAGGTGGGAGTGGTGGGAGTGAGTGGTGAGGGATGTATGATGGATAAGGAAGGAGTGAGTGTCGAGGGTGGAAAGAGTGGTAAGGTGGGAGTGAGTGGTGAGGGATGTATGATGGATAAGGAAGGAGTGAGTGTCGAGGGTGGAAAGAGTGGTAAGGTGGGAGTGTAGTGGTGAGGGATGTATGATGGATAAGGAAGGAGTGAGTGTCGAGGGTGGAAAGAGTGGTAAGGTGGGAGTGAGTGGTGAGGGATGTATGATGGATAAGGAAGGAGTGAGTGTCGAGGGTGGAAAGAGTGGTAAGGTGGGAGTGAGTGGTGAGGGATGTATGATGGATAAGGAAGGAGTGAGTGTCGAGGGTGGAAAGAGTGGTAAGGTGGGAGTGAGTGGTGAGGGATGTATGATGGATAAGGAAGGAGTGAGTGTCGAGGGTGGAAAGAGTGGTAAGGTGGGAGTGAGTGGTGAGGGATGTATGATGGATAAGGAAGGAGTGAGTGTCGAGGGTGGAAAGAGTGGTAAGGTGGGAGTGAGTGGTGAGGGATGTATGATGGATAAGGAAGGAGTGAGTGTGTATGGTGGAAAGAGTGGTAAGGTGGGAGTGAGTGGTGAGGGATGTATGATGGATAAGGAAGGAGTGAGTGTCGAGGGTGGAAAGAGTGGTAAGGTGGGAGTGAGTGGTGAGGGATGTATGATGGATAAGGAAGGAGTGAGTGTCGAGGGTGGAAAGAGTGGTAAGGTGGGAGTGAGTGGTGAGGGATGTATGATGGATAAGGAAGGAGTGAGTGTCGAGGGTGGAAAGAGTGGTAAGGTGGGAGTGAGTGGTGAGGGATGTATGATGGATAAGGAAGGAGTGAGTGTCGAGGGTGGAAAGAGTGGTAAGGTGGGAGTGGTGAGGGATGTATGATGGATAAGGAAGGAGTGAGTGTCGAGGGTGGAAAGAGTGGTAAGGTGGGAGTGAGTGGTGAGGGATGTATGATGGATAAGGAAGGAGTGAGTGTCGAGGGTGGAAAGAGTGGTAAGGTGGGAGTGAGTGGTGAGGGATGTATGATGGATAAGGAAGGAGTGAGTGTCGAGGGTGGAAAGAGTGGTAAGGTGGGAGTGGTGAGGGATGTATGATGGATAAGGAAGGAGTGAGTGTCGAGGGTGGAAAGAGTGGTAAGGTGGGAGTGAGTGGTGAGGGATGTATGATGGATAAGGAAGGAGTGAGTGTCGAGGGTGGAAAGAGTGGTAAGGTGGGAGTGAGTGGTGAGGGATGTATGATGGATAAGGAAGGAGTGAGTGTCGAGGGTGGAAAGAGTGGTAAGGTGGGAGTGGTGAGGGATGTATGATGGATAAGGAAGGAGTGAGTGTCGAGGGTGGAAAGAGTGGTAAGGTGGGAGTGAGTGGTGAGGGATGTATGATGGATAAGGAAGGAGTGAGTGTCGAGGGTGGAAAGAGTGGTAAGGTGGGAGTGGTGAGGGATGTATGATGGATAAGGAAGGAGTGAGTGTCGAGGGTGGAAAGAGTGGTAAGGTGGGAGTGAGTGGTGAGGGATGTATGATGGATAAGGAAGGAGTGAGTGTCGAGGGTGGAAAGAGTGGTAAGGTGGGAGTGGTGAGGGATGTATGATGGATAAGGAAGGAGTGAGTGTCGAGGGTGGAAAGAGTGGTAAGGTGGGAGTGAGTGGTGAGGGATGTATGATGGATAAGGAAGGAGTGAGTGTCGAGGGTGGAAAGAGTGGTAAGGTGGGAGTGGTGAGGGATGTATGATGGATAAGGAAGGAGTGAGTGTCGAGGGTGGAAAGAGTGGTAAGGTGGGAGTGGTGAGGGATGTATGATGGATAAGGAAGGAGTGAGTGTCGAGGGTGGAAAGAGTGGTAAGGTGGGAGTGAGTGGTGAGGGATGTATGATGGATAAGGAAGGAGTGAGTGTCGAGGGTGGAAAGAGTGGTAAGGTGGGAGTGGTGAGGGATGTATGATGGATAAGGAAGGAGTGAGTGTCGAGGGTGGAAAGAGTGGTAAGGTGGGAGTGAGTGGTGAGGGATGTATGATGGATAAGGAAGGAGTGAGTGTCGAGGGTGGAAAGAGTGGTAAGGTGGGAGTGAGTGGTGAGGGATGTATGATGGATAAGGAAGGAGTGAGTGTCGAGGGTGGAAAGAGTGGTAAGGTGGGAGTGGTGAGGGATGTATGATGGATAAGGAAGGAGTGAGTGTCGAGGGTGGAAAGAGTGGTAAGGTGGGAGTGAGTGGTGAGGGATGTATGATGGATAAGGAAGGAGTGAGTGTCGAGGGTGGAAAGAGTGGTAAGGATGGGGAGTGAGTGTCGAGTGGAAAGAGTGGTAGGGAGTGTATGATGGATAAGGAAGGAGTGAGTGTCGAGGGTGGAAAGAGTGGTAAGGTGGGAGTGAGTGGTGAGGGATGTATGATGGATAAGGAAGGAGTGAGTGTCGAGGGTGGAAAGAGTGGTAAGGTGGGAGTGGTGAGGGATGTATGATGGATAAGGAAGGAGTGAGTGTCGAGGGTGGAAAGAGTGGTAAGGTGGGAGTGAGTGGTGAGGGATGTATGATGGATAAGGAAGGAGTGAGTGTCGTGAGTGGTGAGGAAGGAATGATGGAGTGGTAGGGTGGAAAGAGTGGAAGGAGTGAAGGTGGGAGTGAGTGGTGAGGGATGTATGATGGATAAGGAAGGAGTGAGTGTCGAGGGTGGAAAGAGTGGTAAGGTGGGAGTGGTGAGGGATGTATGATGGATAAGGAAGGAGTGAGTGTCGAGGGTGGAAAGAGTGGTAAGGTGGGAGGTGGTGAGGGTGTATGATGGATAAGGAAGGAGTGAGTGTCGAGGGTGGAAAGAGTGGTAAGGTGGGAGTGGTGAGGGATGTATGATGGATAAGGAAGGAGTGAGTGTCGAGGGTGGAAAGAGTGGTAAGGTGGGAGTGAGTGGTGAGGGATGTATGATGGATAAGGAAGGAGTGAGTGTCGAGGGTGGAAAGAGTGGTAAGGTGGGAGTGAGTGGTGAGGGATGTATGATGGATAAGGAAGGAGTGAGTGTCGAGGGTGGAAAGAGTGGTAAGGTGGGAGTGGTGAGGGATGTATGGGATAAGGAAGGAGTGAGTGTCGAGGGTGGAAAGAGTGGTAAGGTGGGAGTGGTGAGGGATGTATGATGGATAAGGAAGGAGTGAGTGTCGAGGGTGGAAAGAGTGGTAAGGTGGGAGTGAGTGGTGAGGGATGTATGATGGATAAGGAAGGAGTGAGTGTCGAGGGTGGAAAGAGTGGTAAGGTGGGAGTGAGTGGTGAGGGATGTATGATGGATAAGGAAGGAGTGAGTGTCGAGGGTGGAAAGAGTGGTAAGGTGGGAGTGGGAGTGGTGAGGGATGTATGATGGATAAGGAAGGAGTGAGTGTCGAGGGTGGAAAGAGTGGTAAGGTGGGAGTGAGTGGTGAGGGATGTATGATGGATAAGGAAGGAGTGAGTGTCGAGGGTGGAAAGAGTGGTAAGGTGGGAGTGAGTGGTGAGGGATGTATGATGGATAAGGAAGGAGTGAGTGTCGAGGGTGGAAAGAGTGGTAAGGTGGGAGTGAGTGGTGAGGGATGTATGATGGATAAGGAAGGAGTGAGTGTCGAGGGTGGAAAGAGTGGTAAGGTGGGAGTGAGTGGTGAGGGATGTATGATGGATAAGGAAGGAGTGAGTGTCGAGGGTGGAAAGAGTGGTAAGGTGGGAGTGAGTGGTGATGGTATGATGGATAAGGAAGGAGTGAGTGTCGAGGGTGGAAAGAGTGGTAAGGTGGGAGTGAGTGGTGAGGGATGTATGATGGATAAGGAAGGAGTGAGTGTCGAGGGTGGAAAGAGTGGTAAGGTGGGAGTGAGTGGTGAGGGATGTATGATGGATAAGGAAGGAGTGAGTGTCGAGGGTGGAAAGAGTGGTAAGGTGGGAGTGAGTGGTGAGGGATGTATGATGGATAAGGAAGGAGTGAGTGTCGAGGGTGGAAAGAGTGGTAAGGTGGGAGTGAGTGGTGAGGGATGTATGATGGATAAGGAAGGAGTGAGTGTCGAGGGTGGAAAGAGTGGTAAGGTGGGAGTGAGTGGTGAGGGATGTATGATGGATAAGGAAGGAGTGAGTGTCGAGGGTGGAAAGAGTGGTAAGGTGGGAGTGAGTGGATGGAGGGAGTGTATGATGGATAAGGAAGGAGTGAGTGTCGAGGGTGGAAAGAGTGGTAAGGTGGGAGTGAGTGGTGAGGGATGTATGATGGATAAGGAAGGAGTGAGTGTCGAGGGTGGAAAGAGTGGTAAGGTGGGAGTGAGTGGTGAGGGATGTATGATGGATAAGGAAGGAGTGAGTGTCGAGGGTGGAAAGAGTGGTAAGGTGGGAGTGAGTGGTGAGGGATGTATGATGGATAAGGAAGGAGTGAGTGTCGAGGGTGGAAAGAGTGGTAAGGTGGGAGTGAGGGATGGTGAGGGATGTATGATGGATAAGGAAGGGATAAGTGAGTGTCGAGGGTGGAAAGAGTGGTAAGGTGGGAGTGAGTGGTGAGGGATGTATGATGGATAAGGAAGGAGTGAGTGTCGAGGGTGGAAAGAGTGGTAAGGTGGGAGTGAGTGGTGAGGGATGTATGATGGATAAGGAAGGAGTGAGTGTCGAGGGTGGAAAGAGTGGTAAGGTGGGAGTGAGTGGTGAGGGATGTATGATGGATAAGGAAGGAGTGAGTGTCGAGGGTGGAAAGAGTGGTAAGGTGGGAGTGGTGAGGGATGTATGATGGATAAGGAAGGAGTGAGTGTCGAGGGTGGAAAGAGTGGTAAGGTGGGAGTGAGTGGTGAGGGATGTATGATGGATAAGGAAGGAGTGAGTGTCGAGGGTGGAAAGAGTGGTAAGGTGGGAGTGGTGAGGGATGTATGATGGATAAGGAAGGAGTGAGTGTCGAGGGTGGAAAGAGTGGTAAGGTGGGAGTGAGTGGTGAGGGATGTATGATGGATAAGGAAGGAGTGAGTGTCGAGGGTGGAAAGAGTGGTAAGGTGGGAGTGAGTGGTGAGGGATGTATGATGGATAAGGAAGGAGTGAGTGTCGAGGGTGGAAAGAGTGGTAAGGTGGGAGTGAGTGGTGAGGGATGTATGATGGATAAGGAAGGAGTGAGTGTCGAGGGTGGAAAGAGTGGTAAGGTGGGAGTGGTGGTAAGAGGGATGTATGATGGATAAGGAAGGAGTGAGTGTCGAGGGTGGAAAGAGTGGTAAGGTGGGAGTGGTGAGGGATGTATGATGGATAAGGAAGGAGTGAGTGTCGAGGGTGGAAAGAGTGGTAAGGTGGGAGTGAGTGGTGAGGGATGTATGATGGATAAGGAAGGAGTGAGTGTCGAGGGTGGAAAGAGTGGTAAGGTGGGAGTGGTGAGGGATGTATGATGGATAAGGAAGGAGTGAGTGTCGAGGGTGGAAAGAGTGGTAAGGTGGGAGTGGAAAGAGTGTGGTGAGGGATGTATGATGGATAAGGAAGGAGTGAGTGTCGAGGGTGGAAAGAGTGGTAAGGTGGGAGTGGTGGTGAGGGATGTATGATGGATAAGGAAGGAGTGAGTGTCGAGGGTGGAAAGAGTGGTAAGGTGGGAGTGAGTGGTGAGGGATGTATGATGGATAAGGAAGGAGTGAGTGTCGAGGGTGGAAAGAGTGGTAAGGAGGGAGTGAGTGGTGAGGGATGTATGATGGATAAGGAAGGAGTGAGTGTCGAGGGTGGAAAGAGTGGTAAGGTGGGAGTGAGTGGTGAGGGAGGGTGGAAAGAGTGGTATGGGATGGATGTATGATGGATAAGGAAGGAGTGAGTGTCGAGGGTGGAAAGAGTGGTAAGGTGGGAGTGAGTGGTGAGGGATGTATGATGGATAAGGAAGGAGTGAGTGTCGAGGGTGGAAAGAGTGGTAAGGTGGGAGTGAGTGGTGAGGGATGTATGATGGATAAGGAAGGAGTGAGTGTCGAGGGTGGAAAGAGTGGTAAGGTGGGAGTGGTGGTGAGGGATGTATGATGGATAAGGAAGGAGTGAGTGTCGAGGGTGGAAAGAGTGGTAAGGTGGGAGTGGTGAGGGATGTATGATGGATAAGGAAGGAGTGAGTGTCGAGGGTGGAAAGAGTGGTAAGGTGGGAGTGAGTGGTGAGGGATGTATGATGGATAAGGAAGGAGTGAGTGTCGAGGGTGGAAAGAGTGGTAAGGTGGGAGTGAGTGGTGAGGGATGTATGATGGATAAGGAAGGAGTGAGTGTCGAGGGTGGAAAGAGTGGTAAGGTGGGAGTGAGTGGTGAGGGATGTATGATGGATAAGGAAGGAGTGAGTGTCGAGGGTGGAAAGAGTGGTAAGGTGGGAGTGAGTGGTGAGGGATGTATGATGGATAAGGAAGGAGTGAGTGTCGAGGGTGGAAAGAGTGGTAAGGTGGGAGTGGTGAGAGGATGTATGATGGATAAGGAAGGAGTGAGTGTCGAGGGTGGAAAGAGTGGTAAGGTGGGAGTGGTGAGGGATGTATGATGGATAAGGAAGGAGTGAGTGTCGAGGGTGGAAAGAGTGGTAAGGAGGAAGTGAGTGGTGAGGGATGTATGATGGATAAGGAAGGAGTGAGTGTCGAGGGTGGAAAGAGTGGTAAGGTGGGAGTGAGTGGTGAGGGATGTATGATGGATAAGGAAGGAGTGAGTGTCGAGGGTGGAAAGAGTGGTAAGGTGGGAGTGAGTGGTGAGGGATGTATGATGGATAAGGAAGGAGTGAGTGTCGAGGGTGGAAAGAGTGGTAAGGTGGGAGTGAGTGGTGAGGGATGTATGATGGATAAGGAAGGAGTGAGTGTCGAGGGTGGAAAGAGTGGTAAGGTGGGAGTGAGTGGTGAGGGATGTATGATGGATAAGGAAGGAGTGAGTGTCGAGGGTGGAAAGAGTGGTAAGGTGGGAGTGAGTGGTGAGGGATGTATGATGGATAAGGAAGGAGTGAGTGTCGAGGGTGGAAAGAGTGGTAAGGTGGGAGTGAGTGGTGAGGGATGTATGATGGATAAGGAAGGAGTGAGTGTCGAGGGTGGAAAGAGTGGTAAGGTGGGAGTGGTGAGGGATGTATGATGGATAAGGAAGGAGTGAGTGTCGAGGGTGGAAAGAGTGGTAAGGTGGGAGTGAGTGGTGAGGGATGTATGATGGATAAGGAAGGAGTGAGTGTCGAGGGTGGAAAGAGTGGTAAGGTGGGAGTGAGTGGTGAGGGATGTATGATGGATAAGGAAGGAGTGAGTGTCGAGGGTGGAAAGAGTGGTAAGGTGGGAGTGAGTGGTGAGGGATGTATGATGGATAAGGAAGGAGTGAGTGTCGAGGGTGGAAAGAGTGGTAAGGTGGGAGTGGTGGTGAGGGATGTATGATGGATAAGGAAGGAGTGAGTGTCGAGGGTGGAAAGAGTGGTAAGGTGGGAGTGGTGAGAGGATGTATGATGGATAAGGAAGGAGTGAGTGTCGAGGGTGGAAAGAGTGGTAAGGTGGGAGTGAGTGGTGAGGGATGTATGATGGATAAGGAAGGAGTGAGTGTCGAGGGTGGAAAGAGTGGTAAGGTGGGAGTGGTGAGGGATGTATGATGGATAAGGAAGGAGTGAGTGTCGAGGGTGGAAAGAGTGGTAAGGTGGGAGTGAGTGGTGAGGGATGTATGATGGATAAGGAAGGAGTGAGTGTCGAGGGTGGAAAGAGTGGTAAGGTGGGAGTGAGTGAGAGATGTATGATGGATAAGGAAGGAGTGAGTGTCGAGGGTGGAAAGAGTGGTAAGGTGGGAGTGAGTGGTGAGGGATGTATGATGGATAAGGAAGGAGTGAGTGTCGAGGGTGGAAAGAGTGGTAAGGTGGGAGTGAGTGGTGAGGGATGTATGATGGATAAGGAAGGAGTGAGTGTCGAGGGTGGAAAGAGTGGTAAGGTGGGAGTGAGTGGTGAGGGATGTATGATGGATAAGGAAGGAGTGAGTGTCGAGGGTGGAAAGAGTGGTAAGGTGGGAGTGAGTGGTGAGGGATGTATGATGGATAAGGAAGGAGTGAGTGTCGAGGGTGGAAAGAGTGGTAAGGTGGGAGTGAGTGGTGAGGGATGTATGATGGATAAGGAAGGAGTGAGTGTCGAGGGTGGAAAGAGTGGTAAGGTGGGAGTGAGTGGTGAGGGATGTATGATGGATAAGGAAGGAGTGAGTGTCGAGGGTGGAAAGAGTGGTAAGGTGGGAGTGGTGGTGAGGGATGTATGATGGATAAGGAAGGAGTGAGTGTGGAGGGTGGAAAGAGTGGTAAGGTGGGAAGTGGGAGTGAGTGGTGGGGATGTATGATGGATAAGGAAGGAGTGAGTGTCGAGGGTGGAAAGAGTGGTAAGGTGGGAGTGAGTGGTGAGGGATGTATGATGGATAAGGAAGGAGTGAGTGTCGAGGGTGGAAAGAGTGGTAAGGTGGGAGTGGTGAGGGATGTATGATGGATAAGGAAGGAGTGAGTGTCGAGGGTGGAAAGAGTGGTAAGGTGGGAGTGGTGAGGGATGTATGATGGATAAGGAAGGAGTGAGTGTCGAGGGTGGAAAGAGTGGTAAGGTGGGAGTGAGTGGTGAGGGATGTATGATGGATAAGGAAGGAGTGAGTGTCGAGGGTGGAAAGAGTGGTAAGGTGGGAGTGAGTGGTGAGGGATGTATGATGGATAAGGAAGGAGTGAGTGTCGAGGGTGGAAAGAGTGGTAAGGTGGGAGTGAGTGGTGAGGGATGTATGATGGATAAGGAAGGAGTGAGTGTCGAGGGTGGAAAGAGTGGTAAGGTGGGAGTGAGTGGTGAGGTGTATGATGGATAAGGAAGGAGTGAGTGTCGAGGGTGGAAAGAGTGGTAAGGTGGGAGTGAGTGGTGAGGGATGTATGATGGATAAGGAAGGAGTGAGTGTCGAGGGTGGAAAGAGTGGTAAGGTGGGAGTGAGTGGTGAGGGATGTATGATGGATAAGGAAGGAGTGAGTGTCGAGGGTGGAAAGAGTGGTAAGGTGGGAGTGAGTGAGGGATGTATGATGGATAAGGAAGGAGTGAGTGTCGAGGGTGGAAAGAGTGGTAAGGTGGGAGTGGTGAGGGATGTATGATGGATAAGGAAGGAGTGAGTGTCGAGGGTGGAAAGAGTGGTAAGGTGGGAGTGAGTGGTGAGGGATGTATGATGGATAAGGAAGGAGTGAGTGTCGAGGGTGGAAAGAGTGGTAAGGTGGGAGTGAGTGGTGAGGGATGTATGATGGATAAGGAAGGAGTGAGTGTCGAGGGTGGAAAGAGTGGTAAGGTGGGAGTGAGTGGTGAGGGATGTATGATGGATAAGGAAGGAGTGAGTGTCGAGGGTGGAAAGAGTGGTAAGGTGGGAGTGGTGAGGGATGTATGATGGATAAGGAAGGAGTGAGTGTCGAGGGTGGAAAGAGTGGTAAGGTGGGAGTGAGTGGTGAGGGATGTATGATGGATAAGGAAGGAGTGAGTGTCGAGGGTGGAAAGAGTGGTAAGGTGGGAGTGGTGAGGGATGTATGATGGATAAGGAAGGAGTGAGTGTGGAGGGTGGAAAGAGTGGTAAGGTGGGAGTGGTGAGGGATGTATGATGGATAAGGAAGGAGTGAGTGTGGAGGGGGGAAAGAGTGGCAAGGTGGGAGTGAGTGGTGCGGGTGTGAAAGATGGTCACGGATAAAAACGACTGGTGGCAGAACATTGTTAGACTTCTGTTTTTTGTTTGATGTGATTATTTTGAATGGTTTTTGTAATGGGGACAAAGAAGGGGAGTGCACTTTTGTGTCTCCCAATGGAGCGAGTGTGATTGATTTAAAAAAAAAAATTCCTGATGTTCTTTTGACTAACTTTGATTTACGTGTTGTCGATCGTGTCGATTCATGGCATTTGCCTGTGGAAGTAACATGGAAAAATAATAATGACAGTATGAATGTAGACAATGATGTTACACAACAGGGCGGGGTTGAAGTGATTAAGATTGCATCAGTCACGTATATGCTTCTGCAATTATAATTAAATAAAGAGAATTAGGCCTATAGAATTAAAAAGGTCTTGTCAGAACATGGATTCGGTATAGTATGGCTGTCGCAGGGAGTCGGAAACGACCAACATTTTATAAAAGAATTTAAAGACAGGCTCATTTGTTGTTTCAAGCAGAACTGGCATGCTGATATGGAATCTAAGGAAAAATATAAATGGTTCTTCTCAGTTAAAAGTGTATTTCAGCCAGAAAAAAAAATATCTTGAAATCATTACAGACAATTGGCATAGGGTAAGCTTTATTAGGTTTAGGTTACGCACACTTGGATTTAAGGCTAATAAAAGATGGTTCGAACCACATGCGAGTGTAATAGCGCTATGTCCTTTATGCAAATCAGGTGTGGATAATGAATGTCATTTTCTATTTTACTGTAAAACATATAATGATGTACGAGTGAAATGTAAGTTTTCTAGTTTTCAAATAGTTGAGAGAAAGGATGTTGCTTCCCTCTTAACGTCTAATGACGAAGAATTATTAAAATCTGTGGCTACATTCATAGCTGAGGCGCAGAGGGTGCGTCTGAAAGAAGCGGAATAACTCTGAAATGTGAATGTACATGAAATAATGATTATGATTGTACCAATTAACGTTACTTTCTATTTGTATTACGCACAATGATTGTGTGATTGTCCGAACTTACATTCCTTTCTCCAAGAGTTTTCGTGTCTATTGTTTATTGTGACTTAATCTTTTTTCTCTTTGATTTATTGTTTTATAAGGTGTTTACTCCTATGGATGTTGTTTCATTCTGAAGGTACTCATGGTTGTGTCCTTCATTGTTTTATGCACCATTGTTCGTTAAATAAATGTTCAGCGTTCAGCGTTCAGCGTTCTCTCTCTCTCTCTCTCTCTCTCTCTCTCTCTCTCTCTCTCTCTCTCTCTCTCTCTCTCTCTCTCTCTCTCTCTCTCTCTCTCTCTCTCTCTCTCTCTCTCTCTCTCTCTCTCTCTCTCTCTCTCTCTCTCTCTCTCTCTCTCTCTCTCTCTCTCTCTCTCTCTCTCTCTCTCTCTCTCTCTCTCTCTCTCTCTCTCTCTCTCTCTCTCTCTCTCTCTCTCTCTCTCTCTCTCTCTCTCTCTCTCTCTCTCTCTCTCTCTCTCTCTCTCTCTCTCTCTCTCTCTCTCTCTCTCTCTCTCTCTCTCTCTCTCTCTCTCTCTCTCTCTCTCTCTCTCTCTCTCTCTCTCTCTCTCTCTCTCTCTCTCTCTCTCTCTCTCTCTCTCTCTCTCTCTCTCTCTCTCTCTCTCTCTCTCTCTCTCTCTCTCTCTCTGGTGACCTTTTCCCAGCTGGTGCCGTGGCTTCCAGTGCCGTGGCTTCCAGTGTCGCCATAGGTGCCCACCCTGTAGTAGACTTTGTTACGTTTGTTCACCCCCCACACCCCGGAATAGCCCACCGAAATCTGCTTCAGTCCACCTGAAACCATCATGAATGATGTGATGATGATGATGATGATGATGATGATGATGATGATGATTGATGATGATGATGTCATGTTTGTTCACCCCCCACACCCCGGAATAGCCCACATAAATCTGCTTCAGTCCACCTGAAACCATCATGAATGATGTGATGATGATGACGATGATGATGATGATGATGATGATGTTGTGGTGATGATGTCATGTTTGTTCACCCCCCACACCCCGGAATAGCCCACATAAATCTGCTTCAGTCCACCTGAAACCATGATGATGTGACGATGATGTGATAATGATGTGATGATTATGGTAATACTGATGATGATGTGATAATGATGATGGTGTGGTGATGATGTCATGTATGGTCACCTCACAGGAATAGCCCACAGAAATCTGCTTCAGTTCACCTGAAGCCATGATGATGTGATGATGATGACGATGATGGTGTAATGATGATGATGGTGTGATGATGATGATGATGATGTGATGATGATGATGATGATGTGATGATGATGATGATGATGATGTGATGATGATGATGGTGTGATGATGATGTCATGTATGGTCACCTCACAGGAATAGCCCACAGAAATCTGCTTCAGTTCACCTGAAACCACATATTGCTTTACCAACAGTCCTCCCCTTCCTCGTAACACTGAGAGAGAGAGAGAGAGAGAGAGAGAGAGAGAGAGAGAGAGAGAGAGAGAGAGAGAGAGAGAGAGAGAGAGAGAGAGAGAGAGAGAGAGAGAAAGAGAGAGAGAGAGAGAGAGAGAGAGAGAGAGAGAGAGAGAGAGAGAGAGAGAGAGAGAGAGAGAGAACTTTATTTAACAAGGATTATGATTTTAGGCGGCACCTAGTCTTCCAGTCTGTCCTTGGTTAAAAGTGAAAAAAGAAAAAAATTGATGAGATGCACGCTTTAAACATTTTTCTTCGAATTATTTCTCCGTTATCTTTCCTGTCATAAATAACTCAGCTATGGGCGCATTTGTGCCTTGAACAAAATCTTGGAAACATGGAAAAAATCAACAACAACAAAGAGAGAGAGAGACAGACAGACATAGAGAGGGAGAGGTTAGCGTGACTGAAGAAAATACGTTATCACACAGCTCTCATTTTATGATCAACTTCACGAATCACGAATCCCGAATCCCGTATAGTCAGGATCCCGTATAGTCAGAATCCTGTATAGTCAGGATCCCGTATAGTCAGGATCCCGTATAGTCAGGATGACCGTAGAGGCGCCTCTGAAGACTTCACAACCATGCAGTCTCTTCCACTCTTCCCGGTTCTCGGCTTTTCTTAGCGTGTCTTTCAGCTCCAGGCCCGTCCACTCGCGGATGTTGTCTTCCCATCTCTTCTTCTGTCTGCCTCTTCTTCTTCCTCTTTGGACCGTACCAAGAGCGGACTAACCTGAGATTTTGGTCCAGGTGAGTCCAGCCGGGTTGCAAGCATCAGCCCCGTCACGCACGTAGATCTCGTGATTGGTGTTGACCCCCCACACATGGCCCTTCTCGCTGACACTGATATGAATCAGCTTACCACTCACCAACACCCAGCCATTTCCTTTAGGCCTGAAACAGTGAGAAATGTCATAATCGTCGTCGTCTTGTCATAATCATCTTCATCATCATTATTGCATTCTTGTTTCAGTTTGTAGATGTTTATTAAGTAATTTAATTGATATTTATCTTTAACAATGTTTATTGTTCGATTATGGGTTTTTTAAGAGTAGTTTTATCTCTTTTTGAGGGTGGGTGGGGGAGATTGAAGAATATATTGTAATATTATTACTTATTCAATTAATTGTACACATGTACTGACAGACACACCACTTGCAATTACCAACACCAAAACACATAGCTATATAATTGTGTCTGAATCACGTTTAGTGGAAGGACGTTAAACTGAAGAACACACACACACTTACTGGCATGGAGTGATGCCGGCTCTATAGTAGATGTTGTCATCTTGGTTCACTCCCCACACCACGTTATTCCCCACGTCCAACTGAACTAGAGAGCCTGCAAACAGAACAAACAACCCGCATTACTGAAAAACAACCTGCAACAGTGAGCCTGCAAACAGGAAAAACAGCCTGCACTTGTAAGCCTGCAAACAGGGAAAGCAAACTGCAGAGCGGTGAGCCTGCGAACAGGAAACACAACCTGAACCAGTGAACCTGCAAACAGGGGGGAAAACGACATGCACCCGTAAGCCTGCAAACAGGAAAACCAACCTGCACCATCGAACCTGCAAGCGGGGGAAAATCTTGCACTAGTAAGCCTGCAGACGGGGAAAAACAACCTGAACCAGTGAGCCTGTAAACAGAAAAAATAACCTGCTCTTGTGAGCCTGCAAACAGGAAAAAACAAACTACACCACTGAGCCTGCAAGCAGGAAAACCAACCTGCACGTAGTGAGCCTGCAAACAGGAAAAACAGCCTACACCAGTGAGCCTGCAAACAGGACAAAAACAACCTGCACTCATAAGCCTGCAAACAGGGAAACAAACTGTAACCGAGCCTGCAATCAGGAAAAACAACCTAAACTTGTAAGCCTGGGACAGGGGAAACAACCTGTACGAGTGAACATACAGACAGTGAAAAACAACCTGACCTGTACTAGTGAACATACAGACAGTGAAAAACAACCTGTACTAGTGAACATACAGACAGTGAAAAACAACCTGACCTGTACTAGTGAACATACAGACAGTGAAAAACAACCTGTACTAGTGAACATACAGACAGTGAAAAACAACCTGACCTGTACTAGTGAACATACAGACAGTGAAAAACAACCTGACCTGTACTAGTGAACATACAGACAGTGAAAAACAACCTGACCTGTACTAGTGAACATACAGACAGTGAAAAACAACCTGACCTGTACTAGTGAGCATACATACAGTGAAAAACAACCTGACCTGTACTAGTGAACATACAGACAGTGAAAAACAACCTGACCTGTACTAGTGAACATACAGACAGTGAAAAACAACCTGACCTGTACTAGTGAACATACAGACAGTGAAAAACAACCTGACCTGTACTAGTGAACATACAGACAGTGAAAAACAACCTGACCTGTACTAGTGAACATACAGACAGTGAAAAACAACCTGACCTGTACTAGTGAGCATACATACAGTGAAAAACAACCTGACCTGTACTAGTGAGCCTGCAGACCACAACAATAACCTGCCCTGTTGAGTCTGCAAACAGGACAAAGCAAACAAGGTAGAGTTGCGTTGCAATTAGCGGATGTGCTCCTGGGAGTGTTGCTCTACTTTCCTGACCAACACTTCAGGTGTCTGTATCTCTCGTGCCTATTATCACTTTCCATCTGCTTTTCTCACCCTCTCCCTCTCTCCCTCCCTCACTCTCTCTCTCCATCTCTCTCTCTCTCTCTCTCTCTCTCTCTCTCTCTCTCTCTCTCTCTCTCTCATCTCACCAGACACTTGTGTCCAACTCGACCCAGGGGCGTTATGATCGCCGTAGGTGCCCTCCCTGTAGTAGATGTTGTTGAACTTGTTCACCCCCCACACCCCTCCCCTCCCGATCGACACGGATTTCAGGGACCCCCCGATCTGCTGCCAGTTGACCGACTGAGCGGACACCCGTTGAGCGCAGAGACTGACCAGCAGCAACAGCGCCAGAACCCATGGACATCTGCATAGAAAGAGACACGACGTGACACTCGTCTCACGCCTTCAATTGTCTTCAGAGTTTCTCTTTCTCTTTGAAATCTAGCTTAAAGACCCACTACGCTGATGTGTGTTTTCGCTCTCTTGCTCGGAAGATTTCTTAATATTTCTTACCAGCGAGAGAGGGAAAACACGTGAATATGCTGATTTTCACATATGGGCGTGGGGTGGATCTTTAAAGATCCAAATCCGTCCAACTGCAGTCGTTTGACTATCCAACTGTGACGTTGATGAGGCATGATTATTGTAAAACACTACTGTCTAAATGAATCTGATCAAATCCTACTATTTTTGTTCACTATTATTTGTGTCCCCCCGTACACGAATCTGACGAAATAACTGTGTTTTTGTATCAGCCATTTCATGAGGTTCGTGTATTGAGGTCTACATGAGTATAGAGAAGGAAAATAGTAGGGTTTCATCGGGCTAGTTTAGACAGTAGTATTTCACCAGAATCGTGCCTCACAGTTTGGGGCCTGCACTCCGACAGGCAGATCTCTGACCTACAGAGGGTCCAACGCAGGGCGGCAAGATACGTGCTGAACAGACACAGGAATACTCCCAGTGTCAGCACCATGCTCCACCAGCTACAATGGCCATCTCTGGCTGAGCGCTGCTGCGCCTCCAGGCTATCCATGATCTACAAGATCACAAATGGACTGGCCTGTGTGAAATGCAGCGCCCTCAAACCCATGCCCCCCAGCAGCAGAAGACAAACCCACAGCAAGCAGTTCCAAAGAATATCCTCTAGAACCGACTACCGCAACAACTCTCTCTTCCCCCGAACCGTCCGTGACTGGAACTCCCTACCATCAGAAACCGCCCAGTCCCTCACGCTCAGCTCCTTCACCTCAAAGGTGCTGAAGCTCCCCGCATAAAAACTCACTACCCCCCCCCCCCCCCCCCCCCCCTTTTTTTCGTGTGGGTCCGGGTGTTCTCGGACTAGCCAGGGGTACCGGTGCTCGGCCGTGCACGCCCTCTTTCTTAGCTATCAAGCTTTTCCCGCGCTGCATAATTCTTTGAACCCTAATATATGTCAGTAATTGCCGATTATGGCAGGTGGACATTATTGGTAGAAGAAGAAGACGTCGTCACAGTTGGATAGGCCTAGTCCGTAGTCGTACGATTGAAATCGCACATGTGAGTCTCCCCTTTTACAGCTTAGACAGATAACTAGACTCATTCCCCATGGTTGAACAATACCTGTGTGCCATTCTTGCCCCTCAATTTACAGCACAGAACAGCCGTCGGAAGGTTTTGTTTTCAACGTGTTTGTAACGTGCACCACTCACTCTCAATGGTTGGACTGTGCACGTTCCTTTACTTTATATACCTTAGTGCTGTGAGATAGAAACAGATGGAGAACATAGGAAAGGGGATTGGGAGGGGAGGGTGGGGAGGGGGTTTATTGTACACGGTAATTAGACCTTAATTTGTGATCCCATCACCGTAAATCTTCTGTTCTGTTTTAATCCATGTTCAGGGAATGAACCAAGAGAAGTCTGTCGACACCCCTCCCTTGCTTCTCTGCTTTCTTACATGTCCCATCTCTGCTTCTGTCTGTCACTGACTCTCTGTCTCTCTCTTTCTATGCTTCTGTCTCTCTCAATAAACATTCCTAATCTTCTCTCTCTCTCTCTCTCTCTCTCTCTCTCTCTCTCTCTCTCTCTCTCTCTCTCTCTCTCTCTCTCTCTCTCTCTCTCTCTCTCTCTCTCTCTCTCTCTCTCTCTCTCTCTCTCTCTCTCTCTCTCTCATTTCTTTCTTTTTCTTTCAATCAAATTAGAAAATCCTAAGAGATGAAGCAATGAAGCTTATTTGTGATCCTGCTATAATGACAACAGTCCTGTTTACAGGGAGGGTTAATTGTTTTGTGTTGTTTGTGATCCTGCTATAATGACAGCAGTCCTGTTTACAGGGAGGGTTAAGTGTATCTATTTGTGATCCTGCTATAATGACAGCAGTCCTGTTTACAGGGAGGGTTAATTGTATAGTGTTGTTAGTGATCCTGCTATAATGACAGCAGTCCTGTTTACAGGGAGGGTTAATTGTATAGTGTTGTTTGTGATCCTGCTATAATGACAGCAGTCCTGTTTACAGGGAGGGTTAATTGCATAGTGTTGTTTGTGATCCTGCCATAATGACAACAGTCCTGTTTACAGGGAGGGTTAATTGTATCTATTTGTGATCCTGCTATAATGACAGCAGTCCTGTTTACAGGGAGGGTTAATTGTATAGTGTTGTTCTGTCTCTCTCAATAAACATTCCTAATCTTCTCCCTCCGTCAGCGACCGACTCTCTCTGCTTTCAAAGCTAACCTCAAAACCCACCTGTTCCCCCGCCATTAAAGCTCCTCTCTCTTTATCTTCTCTCTCTTGCCATTAGGTCTGTTTCTGCTAGATTCCATTTATGTTATCTGTGTGTGTTCGCGTTGTATTGCGTTTGTGTTTGAATGCGCTTTGAATGCTAACGTGTGTGTGCGCTTTGATTTGATTTATATCAAGATTCAGCGCCGTATAAATACTGTATGTTGTTGTTGTTGTTGTTGTTAGTGATCCTGCTATAATGACAGCAGTCCTGTTTACAGGGAGGGTTAATTGTATAGTGTTGTTTGTGATCCTGCTATAATGACAGCAGTCCTGTTTACAGGGAGGGTTAATTGTATAGTGTTGTTTGTGATCCTGCTATAATGACAACAGTCCTGTTTACAGGGAGGGTTAATTGTATCTATTTGTGATCCTGCTATAATGACAGCAGTCCTGTTTACAGGGAGGGTTGATTGTATCTATTTGTGATCCTGCTATAATGACAGCAGTCCTGTTTACAGGGAGGGTTAATTGTATAGTGTTGTTTGTGATCCTGCTATAATGACAGCAGTCCTGTTTACAGGGAGGGTTGATTGTATAGTGTTATTTGTGATTCGGATATAATGACAACAGTCCTGTCTACAGGGAGGGTTAATTGTATCTATTTGTGATCCTGCTATAATGACAACAGTCCTGTTTACAGGGAGGGGTTAATTGTATCAATATGTAATCCTGCTATGATGACAACGGTCCTGTTTACATGGAGGGGTTAATT
>CM065694.1:58458383-58463383 GCA_017654935.2 Phymorhynchus buccinoides | reverse complement strand
GGCAGCCAAACCTGGCCAGGGGGGGGGGGGAGCTACAGGTACAGCTCTGGGGCAGCCAAACCTGGCCGGGGGTGGGGGGGTGGATGGAGCTACAGGTACAGCTCTGGGGCGGCCAGACCTGGCCAGGGGGGGTGTGGAGCTACAGGTACAGCTCTGGGGCGGCCAGACCTGGCCAGGGGGGGTGGGGGGTGTGGAGCTACAGGTACAGCTCTGGGGCAGCCAAAACCTGGCCGGGGGGTGGGGTGTGTGTGTGGGGGGGGGGGGTGGAGCTACAGGTACAGCTCTGGGGCAGCCAAACCTGACATGGGGGGGGGGGGAGCTACAGGTACAGCTCTGGGGCAGCCAAACCTGGCCGGGGGGTGGGGTGTGTGTGTGTGGGGGGGGTGGAGCTACAGGTACAGCTCTGGGGGCAGCCAAACCTGACCAGGGGGGGGGGGGGGAGCTACAGGTACAGCTCTGGGGCAGCCACCACGACCTGGCCAGGGGGGGGGGGTGGAGCTACAGGTACAGCTCTGGGGCAGCCAAACCTGACCAGGGGGGGGGGGGAGCTACAGGTACAGCTCTGGGGCAGCCAAACCTGGCCGGGGGTTGGGGTGTGTGTGTGTGGGGGGGGGGGGGGGTGGAGCTACAGGTACAGCTCTGGGGCAGCCACCACGACCTGGCCAGGGGGGGGGGGGGTGGAGCTACAGGTACAGCTCGGGCAGCCACCACGACCTGGAGACTTGAAGATGGAGGACTTCGCCATGAAGACTGGCCTGAAAATCTAACGCAACCAACATCGAACGAAAAAGAAGGAAAGAATAACAACAGGTTTGCTGGAGTTATGGTCTGCGTAGCTGTATATGTATTGTGTGTGTGCGTGTGCGTGTGCGTGCATATGAGTATGCATGTGTATATAATACATTATGTGTGTGTATATGTGAATTTGTGTTTGGTGTGTGTGTGTGGTGGTGGTGGGGGATTTGTGTGCATAGATATGTGCTTGTAAGTATTTAGGTAAATATGTGTATGTGTGTGGATCTATTATGTGTATAATCTTCATCGGATTATAGAACAGCTGGAAGGGTCTTTTGCCAAATTGTGCATTTTGGGGGATTAACAAACAAGTGAGTAGAATAAAGGTACCGGTACTTGACCTAGGCTTTAACTGTTTCAGTTCCCGAAACTAACCTGGAATGTTCTTCCAGGTGAGTCCAACAGGGCTGCAGGGGCCTGCCCCCACACGAATGTACACGTGGCGGTTGGCGTTCACCCCCCACACATGGTTTTTCTCGCTGACACTGACGTGAATCAGCTTGCCACTCACTGGCACCCAGCTTTGGCCTTCCGGGCTGATGTGAACACGACACTACAGCGTTAATACATCACATCTCCAGCTGCGCGGCAAAGCAGCATTTTCGGCTGCAGTGCTTCACCTTGTGGCTGATAGCAAACATTTATTTCACAAGGGTGAGAGAGAGAGAGAGAGAGAGAGAGAGAGAGAGAGAGAGAGAGAGAGAGAGAGAGAGAGAGAGAGAGAGAGAGAGAGAGAGAGAGAGAGAGAAGAGAGAGAGAGAGAGAGAGAGAGAGAGAGAGAGAGAGAGAGAGAGAGAGAGAGAGAGAGAGACAGAGACAGAGAAAGAGAGGTGCTCGGCAATATTTTTGGCCCCAGTGACCTTGACCTCTGACCAATGACCATTTTCGAACCTGGCCTAGATATCCTAAGTACCTATCCGCATGCAAAATTTGAGCATCCTATCTCCCTCCGTTCAGACGCTAACGTACCAGGTGCTCGGCAGCATTTTCGGCTCCAGTGGCCTTGACCTTTGACCTATGACCTTCATTTTCGAACTTGGTCTAGCTCTCATTAGTATATATCCGCATGCAAACGTTGCGCGTCCTAGGTCCCTCCGTTCAAACGTTATTGTGGTAACATAGATAGATAGATAGATAGATAGATAGATAGATAGATAGATAGATAGATAGATAGATAGATAGATAGATAGATAGATAGATAGATAGATAGATAGATAGATAGATAGATAGATAGATAGATAGTCAGGAACAAACAGCATTCGCTGAAAACATGACCAACTTCGCTCTCTCTTTGCTCACGGCTGGCAAAGAAGGAGAAGGAGAAGGAGGGTAAACCATTTCCTTTGGATTGTGTTTGTGCCAGCCTATTTGTAGTCCTTTTGTTCTGCAATAGATGACTGCTGTGTATGTCCTTGTCTACATTGTCTGTGTAGAGATGGTGTAGGTACTATTATTGCTGCATTGTTAAGCGTTATTCTTGCCTCGTTTTTGAACTGATTGTGTCTTGATTTAAAATGTATTGTTAAAATGCGTTCTGCTTTTACCGGAATATTTGTCCGATATGTTTATTACAACATTGCAGTATTATTCTTTGCTGTTGATAAATGTGTTTACTGTGGTGATATGTTTATTACAACATTGCAGTATTATTCTTTGCTGTTGATAAATGTGTTTACTGTGGTGATATGTTTATTACAACATTGCAGTATTATTCTTTGCTGTTGATAAATGTGTTTACTGTGGTGATATGTTTATTACAACATTGCAGTATTATTCTTTGCTGTTGATAAATGTGTTTACTGTGGTGATATGTTTATTACAACATTGCAGTATTATTCTTTGCTGTTGATAAATGTGTTTATGATCTTATGAAAATCTTATGTAAAATGAACATTTCAAATGCACTAACTTTTCAGTCCTTCAGAGTAGGGGTACGGAGCTGGCTATTCACTGAGATTTTTCTTTCATGCTATTTTTATCCTTAATTTGGATACCATCTCAGTAGTTAGCCCTCCCTAGTCATGTCTATTAGGTTTTGAAATTAAAATTTCAGAACATTATCATTTTGTTCATTTTACATAAGATTTTCATAAGATTTTTACTATTTCTGGTTTAACTTTGTGCTGGTTTGCTTTTATTATGGATTTTCGATTTGATGCAAAGAGGACACCATTCTCTTGTAGAATGTCTTTTTTGCTCGGGTTGGCATCCACTGGACAGTCAAATTGCAGGCCGATCATGCAAACTGATGAGACCTTCTCTTAGGTCGAAACAGCTGTCTTTGCATAAGGCACTGTCCTTCCCCCATTGGGAGAAAAAGTAAATCAGCACAATTTATATTTGTTTTTGTTTTTGTTTAAAAAAAAAAAAAATTGGAACACGGAACATTACTCAAAGTCAACGTTAACTGGTTTAGTTTCTGAGGTTCATAAATAAAGACATTGGACACAGAAAAGCTTTATCAAAGCAAACTATATATATATATATATCCCTCCCTCTCCCTCCCCCCCTCTCTCTTACTAGCATGGAGAGATGCCCACTCTGTAGTAGATGTGGTGCTGTTGGCTCACTCCCCAAGCGATGTCTTTCCCCACGTCTATCTGGGTCAGGGAGCCTGGAGAAAACACAGAAACAACAAACATGGACATCTATATGCACGTACTTTCATATTTTAAGGAGAGAGGGGGGGGGGAGACAGTCAGACAGACAGACAGGCATCAAACACAGACAAACAATCATGCATGGCTGTTTAAACAATATTGCCTGTCTTCGAAGAAACTGTCGGGGGTCTTTTGTCTATTCCATCTCTGGACAGACTGAGAGTCAGAGGATGGAAGGATGTCTAACCCACCCAGTAGCTGGCGTTAAAAAGGTAAGGTGGTCAGAGGTTTGCATCGTCAGAGGATGGTAGGATGTCTAACCCATCCAGTAGCTGGTGTTAAAAAGGTAAGGTGGTCAGAGGTTTGCATCGTCAGAGGATGGTAGGATGTCTAACCCATCCAGTAGCTGGTGTTAAAAGGGTAAGGTGGTCAGAGGTTTGCATCGTCAGAGGATGGTAGGATGTCTAACCCATCCAGTAGCTGGTGTTAAAAAGGTAAGGTGGTCAGAGGTTTGCATCGTCAGAGGATGGTAGGATGTCTAACCCATCCAGTAGCTGGTGTTAAAAGGGTAAGGTGGTCAGAGGTTTGCATCGTCAGAGGATGGTAGGATGTCTAACCCATCCAGTAGCTGGCGTTGAAACGGCAAGGTCATTAGAGGTTTGCCATGGCATCGCCAGAGGATGTTGTTGTGCTTGTTCACTTCTTCACGTTTCTAAGTAATACACCCCATCCCACTGTTCTCTCTCCCCCTCTCCCCCCCCCCCCCCATCTCTTTCATTTTCCTCTCTCCTGCACGTTTCGACCCCACCCACACACTGTCTTCAATCTGTCTCCCTCTCTCTTTATCTCAGTCTTCCTGTCTGTCTCTCTGTGTATGTTAGCCCGGTTGTCTGTATTACCATTCTATCTCTACCCACCCTCTTTTCGTAAACAGTTCATTATTGTATTTGAGGACAGTTGGTGAAGACAGAATGTAACCGTATCCTTTTCAAACTATGAAAATAAAAGCATTCGCATCCATTCTTCACCTGGAAGTTAGCACAGCTGGTGACGTAAGAATTAGGGTCATCATAATTATGTACCCTATCATTCTGTAAAAGTTATTGTACTTGTTCTTCCATTGGAAGATTGACAGATAAAACGAATGGTTTTACCAGCTGTTTCAAAGCAAGACTTAAAAACAGCAAAGCAGTTGTAATGGCCATTCAAGGGTGTACATGGCTTAGGCTTACGGGTAAGTTGAATGACAAACAAAGCCTTATAAGGACGTAGAGCTTACGTAAGTAGTTCCTTAGCAGAGGTTTCCGCCCTGTCAAATGTGCTTCACCGCAGTTCTTGGGTGAGGTGATAAATAATGTGCATGGTTAGCGTCCATGACCAGCAGTAAAACTGGACGACAGAAAACCAGAGTACAGCTGACAGTGCAGGGAGATCTCACCGGGTATTTGTATCCAGTCATTTCCACGGGCATTGGGGTCCTCGTAGGTGCCCTCCCTGTAGTAGATGGTGTCCAGCTTGTTCACCCCCCACACCCCTCCCCCTCCAATCGACACGGATTTCAGGGACCCCCCGATCTGCTGCCAGTTGACCCCCGGGTGGTGACCG
>CM065694.1:58450883-58453383 GCA_017654935.2 Phymorhynchus buccinoides | reverse complement strand
ATTCTCACTGCCCTTCCACTACATACAGCCAGGCCCATACTTAATTCTCTCTCCCTTCCACTATATACAACCAGGCCCATACTTAATTCTCTCTCCCTTCCACTATACAACCAGGCCCATACTTAATTATCTCTCCCTTCCACTATACAACCAGGCCCATACTTAATTCTCTCTCCCTTCCACTATACAACCAGGCCCATACTTAATTATCTCTCCCTTCCACTATACAACCAGGCCCATACTTAATTCTCTCTCCCTTCCACTATACAACCAGGCCCATACTTAATTATCACTGCCTTCCACTATATACACCAGGCCCATACTTAATTCTCACTGCCTTCCACTATATACAGCCAGGCCCATACTTAATTCTCACTGCCTTCCACTATATACAGCCAGGCCCATACTTAATTCTCACTGCCTTCCACTATATACACCAGGCCCATACTTAATTCTCACTGCCTTCCACTATATACAGCCAGGCCCATACTTAATTCTCACTGCCTTCCACTATATACAGCCAGGCCCATACTTAATTCTCACTGCCTTCCACTATATACAGCCAGGCCCATACTTAATTCTCACTGCCTTCCACTATATACAACCAGGCCCATACTTAATTCTCACTGCCTTCCACTATATACAGCCAGGCCCATACTTAATTCTCACTGCCTTCCACTATATACAGCCAGGCCCATACTTAATTCTCACTGCCTTCCACTATATACAGCCAGGCCCATACTTAATTCTCACTGCCTTCCACTGTATACAGCCAGGCCCATACTTAATTCTCACTGCCTTCCACTATATACAGCCAGGCCCATACTTAATTACCAACCGTGATCGTAGAGAGCGAATTGGTAATGTTTTCACTCGTGTCTGAGGCGGACTATATGTTTGTATACATGTATCCTCTCTAGCGTTTGAACGGATGCTCAAATTTTGCATGCGGGTAGGTAATGGAGAGATCTAGGTCCAGTTCGATAATGAAGGTCATGGGTCAGAGGTCAAGGTCACTGGAGCCGAAAACGCTGCCGCGCAGTTGGTGATTTAGCGTCTTAACGCTCTAGTTCTCACTGCCTTCCATTATATATACAGCCAGGCCCATACTTATTTATCACTCCCTTGTAGGCTAAATACACGCAATCATGCATGCACGGACACACGCACGCGTGTACACGCACACAACACAAAGAGTAATTGAAACAATTTGTGCACGCGGAATGCACGCACGCACGTACACACACACACACACACACACACACACACACCTACACACGCACGCACGTGCACACACAATTGTTTTGGAACACAAATAAAGCCTTTCAGCCTAAAACCAATCATGTTACTCTTATTCTCTAGCCCTCCCCTCTCCCCCCTCCTCTCCCCTCTCTCTCTCTGGGACGCATCTTATCTATGCATAATGAGCAACGCGCAATGAGAAGATAACCCCCCCCCCCCCCCCCCCCCCCCCCATTCTCAACCAGTATGCCTGCAGGCAAAAGCCAAAACACAAAACACATTTTCGCATCACTTTCATTAGTTTCAAAGACTTTGCGAGCAGACGATCCTCCTTGGCTGCAATGACGTCATAGACAGCGCGTGCACATTGTGCCTGTGTCAGGCTAGCCTACCTTATTACCAGACGAGAATCACGAGCAACTTCAAACAAAGTGGCTGCTTCCTAAAGTCTAGACAACTTTGCTCTGTTTTCATTGAAAGAAGCCAGAGACCGAAAAGAACCAACTACACGGCGACAGAAAGGTAAGTTCATTATTTTTCTTTCTTCGAGCGGTCGCTTCTCAAACGATGTTGATGTAACAAAACTGGCCTCAGACTCTGAGACTGGACTGCTAAATATTATAAATGACACAAATAAAAGTTTGAGGGCTTCGGAAGCAACATCGACTGTCTTGAGTGCCATTTCCAAAATTCTCAGAAGAGTTGTAACCCTAGGAAGTGTTAGCTGTTGGGCTGGGCGCGGAGGGGGGGGGGGGGGGGGGGGGGGGACTAGGACTAGAGAGTGAGAGAGAGAGACTTTTAATGACAAGGCCATTTGCCCATGTCATAGTGGGTGTGGGTGTGAAAGGGCATAAGAGAGAGAGAGAGAGATGAGAGAGAGAGAGAGAGAGAGAGAGAGAGAGAGAATTGAATTGAATTGAATGAATTTTATTTATAGAGGATAATAGAATAAGCAATAACATGCTTTTGTTTTTTCCATCCAGCCCTCTGCCAAAGAATTACAACTATAAAGGTAGAAATGAAAAAAGAAAATGAGCACAGATAAAGCAATATAAAGCATGCAAAATACAACCCTATATAGTAACACGACGAGAGACAGAGAGACAGAGAGAGAGAGAGAGAGAGAGAGAGAGAGAGAGAGAGAGAGAGAGAGAGAATGAATTTACATTGAATTGAATGAATTTTATTTATAGAGGGTAATAGAATAAGCATTAACATGCTTTTTTACAATTTAAAAAATAAGTAGAAATGAAAAAGG
>CM065694.1:58440883-58445883 GCA_017654935.2 Phymorhynchus buccinoides | reverse complement strand
GAGGGGTGGAAGGGAAAGCTGCTGTGTGGGAGGCGTGGAAGGGAAAGCTGCTGTGTGGGAGGCATGGAAGGGAAAGCTGCTGTGTGGGAGGGGTGGAAGGGAAAGCTGCTGTGTGAGGGGTGGAAGGGAAAGCTGCTGTGTGGGAG
Source organism: Phymorhynchus buccinoides (assembly GCA_017654935.2). Taxonomy (NCBI): domain Eukaryota; kingdom Metazoa; phylum Mollusca; class Gastropoda; order Neogastropoda; family Raphitomidae; genus Phymorhynchus; species Phymorhynchus buccinoides. The sequence continues at coordinate 58,445,737 of CM065694.1, read as the reverse complement.
GCATGGAAGGGAAAGCTGCTGTGTGTGAGGGGTGGAAGGGAAAGCTGCTGTGTGGGAGGGGTGGAAGGGAAAGCTGCTGTGTGAGGGGTGGAAGGGAAAGCTGCTGTGTGAGGGGTAGAAGGGAAAGCTGCAGTGTGGGAGGGGTGGAAGGGACAAGCTGCTGTGTGGGAGGGGTGGAAGGGAAAGCTGCAGTGTGGGAGGGGTGGAAGGGACAACTGCTGTGTGAGGGGTGGAAGGGAAAGCTGCAGTGTGTGAGGGGTGGAAGGGAAAACTGCTGTGTGAGGGGTGGAAGGGAAAACTGCAGTGTGGGAGGGGTGGAAGGAAAAGGTGAGGTGTGGGAGGGGTGGAAGGGACAACTGCTGTGTGAGGGGTGGAAGGGACAACTGCTGTGTGAGGGGTGGAAGGGAAAGCTGCAGTGTGGGAGGGGTGGAAGGAAAAGGTGAGGTGTGGGAGGGGTGGAAGGGACAACTGCTGTGTGAGGGGTGGAAGGGAAAGCTGCAGTGTGGGAGGGGTGGAAGGAAAAGGTGAGGTGTGGGAGGGGTGGAAGGGACAACTGCTGTGTGAGGGGTGGAAGGGACAACTGCTGTGTGAGGGGTGGAAGGGACAACTGCTGTGTGAGGGGTGGAAGGGAAAGCTGCAGTGTGGGAGGGGTGGAAGGAAAAGGTGAGGTGTGGGAGGGGTGGAAGGGACAACTGCTGTGTGAGGGGTGGAAGGGACAACTGCTGTGTGAGGGGTGGAAGGGAAAGCTGCAGTGTGGGAGGGGTGGAAGGAAAAGGTGAGGTGTGGGAGGGGTGGAAGGGACAACTGCTGTGTGAGGGGTGGAAGGGAAAACTGCTGTGTGAGGGGTGGAAGGGAAAGCTGCAGTGTGGGAGGGGTGGAAGGAAAAGGTGAGGTGTGGGAGGGGTGGAAGGGACAACTGCTGTGTGAGGGGTGGAAGGGAAAACTGCAGTGTGGGAGGGGTGGAAGGAAAAGGTGAGGTGTGGGAGGGGTGGAAGGGACAACTGCTGTGTGAGGGGTGGAAGGGAAAACTGCTGTGTGAGGGGTGGAAGGGAAAGCTGCAGTGTGGGAGGGGTGGAAGGGAAAGCTGCAGTGTGAGGGGTGGAAGGGAAAACTGCTGTGTGGGAGGGGTGGAAGGAAAAGGTGAGGTGTGGGAGGGGTGGAAGGGACAACTGCTGTGTGAGGGGTGGAAGGGAAAGCTGCAGTGTGTGAGGGGTGGAAGGGAAAACTGCTGTGTGAGGGGTGGAAGGGAAAACTGCTGTGTGAGGGGTGGAAGGGAAAACTGCTGTGTGAGGGGTGGAAGGGAAAGCTGCTGTGTGGGAGGCATGGAAGGGAAAGCTGCTGTGTGTGAGGGGTGGAAGGGAAAGCTGCTGTGTGAGGGGTGGAAGGGAAAGCTGCTGTGTGGGAGGCGTGGAAGGGAAAGCTGCTGTGTGGGAGGGGTGGAAGGGAAAACTGCTGTGTGAGGGGTGGAAGGGAAAACTGCTGTGTGAGGGGTGGAAGGGAAAGCTGCTGTGTGGGAGGGGTGGAAGGGAAAGCTGCTGTGTGAGGGGTGGAAGGGAAAGCTGCTGTGTGGGAGGGGTGGAAGGGAAAGCTGCTGTGTGAGGGGTGGAAGGGAAAGCTGCTGTGTGGGAGGGGTGGGAGGGAAAGCTGCTGTGTGCAGAGAGTGGGGAATGTAAGGGGTTCCTGCCAGAACGGTCTATCTCAAAAAGAATAAAGAACACATATAGACAGTTCTGGCATTCACCCCTATGTGCATGTGTGCATGTATGCATACATGTGTGTGTGTGTGTGCATGTGTGCATGCATGTGTATGAGTGTATGTGTGCATGCATGTGTACATGTGTGTGTGCATACGCGTGTGTGTGTGTGTGTGTGTGTGTGTGTTCCCTCTGTGTGAATGGAAGAGTTAGTGTCATAAATTGCCTGCAGTAGGAAAGGGCAGAGGAAGGGTGTAGTGGTGGTAGGGGAGGGGGGGGGGTAAAAGCTGGAAGGAACATGCGGGAAATACACCACGTGATTTGCTATTCTTTGTCATAGGAAAAGGGAGTGTATACATTGCATCGCGAAGGCCGTAGGACTGTCTCTCTTTTTTTTCTCATATTCTATTGTTATGGGCCAGAGGCCTAGACATAAACTATATTTGACTTTGACTTTAATTTTCTCTCTCTCTCTCTCAAAAAAAAACAAGCGCGGATTCGCAATCGTTTGTGGCATGCGACAATGTATTGAAAACGAAACATCATTTTAAAGAGCAGCCTCGATTTGAAGTGCAGCCTCGATTTGAAGTGCAACAATTTTGTCAGCCTCGATTTGAAGTGCGACAATTTTGTCGGCCTCAATTTGAAGTGCGACAATTTTGGACCGACCGACCGACAGACCGACCGACCGACCGACCGACAGACCGACAAAGTGAGTTCTAGATTTGTGGCTTGTGCCACAAACAAAAAGGCACGCAACCTTCCAGCCACCTGCTTGCAGTGTGAACAGACACTCATTCACAGCGAAAACCATTTTGTGTGTCCAACCTCTCCATGTCTGTTTGTCTTAGTTACAGCTTTTAACTTAAGTCGGTCTGCCTGTCTGTCTTTCTGCCTGTCTGTCTGCCTGTCTCTCTGCCTGTCTGTCTGTGGCCCAGCCTGTCGCTACCAACGGGGGCCTTGGCTGGCCTGTGACCCAGCGACCAATGAGAAGAGCCGAGAGCTGCTGCTGAAGAGAGGCGACCCCAGCGTGTGTCTGCCCCAAAAGGTCATCACCAAGAAGTGCGGCAAAGGTTAGGGGGCGCTGCTTGATGCTGTGAATGGATGAAGGGGGTAACAGTGACATGGAATGCTGGGGATGGACGAAGGGGGTAACAGTGACACGGAATGCTGTGAATGGATGAAGGGGGTAACAGTGACATGGAATGCTGTGAATGGACGAAGGGGGTAACAGTGACACGGAATGCTGTGAATGGATGAAGGGGGTAACAGTGACATGGAATGCTGGGGATGGACGAAGGGGGTAACAGTGACACGGAATGCTGGGGATGGACGAAGGGGGTAACAGTGACACGGAATGCTGGGGATGGATGAAGGGGGTAACAGTGACACGGAATGCTGGGGATGGACGAAGGGGGTAACAGTGACATGGAATGCTGTGAATGGATGAAGGGGGTAACAGTGACATGGAATGCTGTGAATGGATGAAGGGGGTAACAGTGACATGGAATGCTGGGGATGGACGAAGGGGGTAACAGTGACACGGAATGCTGGGGATGGACGAAGGGGGTAACAGTGACACGGAATGCTGGGGATGGATGAAGGGGGTAACAGTGACACGGAATGCTGGGGATGGACGAAGGGGGTAACAGTGACATGGAATGCTGGGGATGGATGAAGGGGGTAACAGTGACACGGAATGCTGGGGATGGATGAAGGGGGTAACAGTGACACGGAATGCTGGGGATGGATGAAGGGGGTAACAGTGACACGGAATGCTGGGGATGGATGAAGGGGGTAACAGTGACATGGAATGCTGGGGATGGATGAAGGGGGTAACAGTGACACGGAATGCTGGGGATGGATGAAGGGGGTAACAGTGACATGGAATGCTGTGAATGGATGAAGGGGGTAACAGTGACATGGAATGCTGGGGATGGATGAAGGGGGTAACAGTGACATGGAATGCTGTGAATGGATGAAGGGGGAGACAGTGACATGGAATGCTGTGAATGGATGAAGGGGGTAACAGTGACATGGAATGCTGTGAATGGATGAAGGGGGTAACAGTGACATGGAATGCTGGGGATGGACGAAGGGGGTAACAGTGACATGGAATGCTGTGAATGGATGAAGGGGGTAACAGTGACATGGAATGCTGTGAATGGATGAAGGGGGTAACAGTGACATGGAATGCTGTGAATGGATGAAGGGGGTAACAGTGACATGGAATGCTGTGAATGGATGAAGGGGGTAACAGTGACATGGAATGCTGTGAATGGATGAAGGGGGTAACAGTGACATGGAATGCTGTGAATGGATGAAGGGGGTAACAGTGACATGGAATGCTGGGGATGGATGAAGGGGGTAACAGTGACATGGAATGCTGGGGATGGATGAAGGGGGTAACAGTGACATGGAATGCTGTGAATGGATGAAGGGGGTAACAGTGACATGGAATGCTGTGAATGGATGAAGGGGGTAACAGTGACATGGAATGCTGTGAATGGATGAAGGGGGTAACAGTGACACAGAATGCTGGGGATGGACGAAGGGGGTAACAGTGACACGGAATGCTGGGGATGGACGAAGGGGGTAACAGTGACATGGAATGCTGGGGATGGACGAAGGGGGTAACAGTGACATGGAATGCTGGGGATGGACGAAGGGGGTAACAGTGACACGGAATGCTGGGGATGGACGAAGGGGGTAACAGTGACATGGAATGCTGGGGATGGATGAAGGGGGTAACAGTGACATGGAATGCTGTGAATGGATGAAGGGGGTAACAGTGACATGGAATGCTGTGAATGGATGAAGGGGGTAACAGTGACATGGAATGCTGTGAATGGATGAAGGGGGTAACAGTGACACGGAATGCTGTGGATGGATGAAGGGGGTAACAGTGACATGGAATGCTGTGAATGGATGAAGGGGGTAACAGTGACATGGAATGCTGTGAATGGATGAAGGGGGTAACAGTGACATGGAATGCTGTGAATGGATGAAGGGGGTAACAGTGACACGGAATGCTGGGGATGGATGAAGGGGGTAACAGTGACACGGAATGCTGGGGATGGACGAAGGGGGTAACAGTGACACAGAATGCTGGGGATGGACGAAGGGGGTAACAGTGACACGGAATGCTGGGGATGGATGA
>CM065694.1:58408383-58435883 GCA_017654935.2 Phymorhynchus buccinoides | reverse complement strand
GGACACCTGTCTGGTCAAAGATCAAGGTTCAAACAATATTGTGTGCATTGACAAGGGATGGTTTTTTTTCTCCTGAAGTAAACATCTAAGTACTGTAAGGCCGTGTACACACATAAGCGGATATTCCATGCGGAAGCCCGTGCACAATCCATAAATAAGTGAAATACAGAAGGGAAAAGATTTGCACGTGTCCAAATTTCCCCTATATGCGTAAACTTTTATCCTTCTTTCTTCCACTTATTTAGGGTTTTCCCTACGGAACTTACGTGTCTAATGTGAACCCGGCCTAAGGCTGCATCACTAGGAGTCAATGCAGGTGACTCCTTAACCATTCAAGTGACTCCCTAAACATCCAGGTGACTCCCTAACCATCCAGGTGACTCCTTAAACATTCAAGTGACTCCCTAAACATCCAGGTGACTCCCTAACCATCCAGGTGACTCCCTAAACATCCAGGTGACTCCCTAACCATCCAGGTGACTCCCTAACCATCCAGGTGACTCCATAACCATCCAGATGATCCACTATACATCCAGGTGACTCCCTAACCATCCAGATGATCCACTATACATCCAGGTGACTCACTAAACATCCAGGTGACTGCCTAGCCATCCAGGTGACTCCCTAAACATCCAGGATACTCCCTAAACATCCAGGTGACCCCCCAAGCATCCAGGCGACTCCCTAAACATCCAGGCGACCCCCTAAACATCCAGGCGACTCCCTAAACATCCAGGTGACTCCCTAAACATCCAGGCGACTCCCTAACCATCCAGGTGACTCCCTAAACATCCAGGTGACTCCCTAAACATCCAGGTGACTCCTCCAGGTGACTCCCTAAACATCCAGGTGACTCCCTAAACATCCAGGTGACTCCCTAAACATCCACATTTGTGCTCTGTTTCTGACCCCCTGATTTCAAAGATGGAATGAACACTGATGTTGTGTGTTTTGCGCTGTGTGTGTGCAGGGTGTCGCTACAACATGAGTGACTGGGGGCCATGTGATGAGCAAACCAAAGAGAGGACACGACTGAAATCACTGATTGAGGGCGACCCTGATGTCTGCATCAATGAGACCCCCATTAAAAGGCCCTGCTATAAACCTAATGGGCAAGGTTAGTACAGAGACAGACAGACAGACAGACAGTGAAATCACTGATTGAGGGCGACCCTGATGTCTGCATCAATGAGACCCCCATTAAAAGGCCCTGCTATAAACCTAATGGGCAAGGTTAGTACAGAGACAGACAGACAGACAGACAAACAGTGAAATAACTGATTGAGGGCGACCCTGATGTCTGCATCAATGAGACCCCCATTAAAAGGCCCTGCTATAAACCTAATGGGCAAGGTTAGTACAGAGACAGACAGACAGACAGACAGTGAAAACCTAATGGGCACTGATTGAGGGCGACCCTGATGTCTACATCAATGAGACCCCCATTAAAAGGCTCTGCTGTAAACCTAATGGGCAAGGTTAGTACAGAGACAGACAGACAGACAGACAGTGAAATCACTGATTGAGGGCGACCCTGATGTCTGCATCAATGAGACCCCCATTAAAAGGCCCTGCTATAAACCTAATGGGCAAGGTTAGTACAGAGACAGACAGACAGACAGACAGTGAAATCACTGATTGAGGGCGACCCTGATGTCTGCATCAATGAGACCCCCATTAAAAGGCCCTGCTATAAACCTAATGGGCAAGGTTAGTACACAGACAGACAGACAGACAGACAGACAGTGAAATAACTGATTGAGGGCGACCCTGATGTCTGCGTCAATGAGACCCCCATTAAAAGGCCCTGCTATAAACCTAATGGGCAAGGTGTGTGTTTACAGTGTGTGTGTTTAACTGTCTGTGTGTGTGTTTAACTGTGTGTTTTTAAGTGTGTGTTTTGTGATGTTACAAAGTACTGATTTCTAGGCCTTTGGGAGAGTTGTGTTCATTAAGAAATGATGTGATGGTGATGCAGTTGATGATAAGAACTGCAACAACAATAATGACGATGAAGATGATGACAATGATGTTGACAGTAATGGTGATGATGACAATAATGTAATGATATGATATGATGATGATGATGGTGGTGATGATGATGATGTTGATGACGACGATGTTTCAGAGAACTGTTTCCTGGGTCCGTGGGGTGAGTTTGGTCCGTGTCAGAATGGTGTGAAGATCAAACGTCGGCTGGTGATGGCGGGAGGCATGCGGTGCCAGAGAAAGGCTGTGAAAACCAGACCCTGCTGAAAGCATAGCAGGGGGCATCTGCATTCTTCACCTTGACCTACACCTGCTGAAAGCATAGCAAGGGGCATCTACATTCTTCACCTTGACCTACACCTGCTGAAAGCATAGCAGGGGGCATCTACATTCTTCACCTTGACCTACACCTGCTGAAAGCATAGCAGGGGGCATCTACATTCTTCACCTTGACCTACACCTGCTGAAAGCATAGCAGGGGGCATCTACATTCTTCACCTTGACCTTCTACACCTGCTGAAAGCATAGCAGGGGGCATCTACATTCTTCACTTTGACCTTCTACACCTGCTGAAAGCATAGCAGGGGGCATCTACATTCTTCACCTTGACATTCTACATCTGCTGAAAGCATAGCAGGGGGCATCTACATTCTTCACCTTGACCTTCTACACCTGCTGAAAGCATAGCAGGGGGCATCTACATTCTTCACCTTGATCTTCTACACCTGCTGAAAGCATAGCAGGGGGCATCTACATTCTTCACCTTGACCTTCTACACCTGCTGAAAGCATAGCAGGGGGCATCTACATTCTTCATCTTGACATTCTACACCTGCTGAAAGCATAGCAGGGGGCATCTACATTCTTCACCTTGATCTTCTACACCTGCTGAAAGCATAGCAGGGGGCATCTACATTCTTCACCTTGACCTTCTACACCTGCTGAAAGCATAGCAGGGGGCATCTACATTCTTCACCTTGACCTTCTACACCTGGTGAAAGCATAGCAGGGGGCATCTACATTCTTCACTTTGACCTTCTACACCTGCTGAAAGCATAGCAGGGGGCATCTACATTCTTCACCTTGACCTTCTACACCTGCTGAAAGCATAGCAGGGGGCATCTACATTCTTCACCTTGACCTTCTACACCTTCTGAAAGCATAGCAGGGGGCATCTACATTCTTCACTTTGACCTTCTACACCTGCTGAAAGCATAGCAGGGGGCATCTACATTCTTCACCTTGACATTCTACACCTGCTGAAAGCATAGCAGGGGGCATCTGCATTCTTCACTTTGACATTCTACACCTGCTGAAAGCATAGCAGGGGGCATCTACATTCTTCACCTTGACCTTCTACACATCAACTTTATTTTCAAGTCGTCTCCTTTCGCCATGCTTCGAGTTGAAGGACAGTATTTACTGAGGCATATATTTTGTGTTCACAATCGAGCATCTGATTTGTGACACAATAGAGTATACCCTGCACAAAATTTGCTGATGTAGAAACTGATTATCTTAATTGTCTACTTTTTTTTATCTGTAGTAAATTATGAGCTGTTTAGGCCTATATTTGGGATATTTGACGGGAAAATATTTGAAGACAGTTTGTTAATTTTTCAAGTGATTGAAATAGAGTGATGTTATTTGAAAATAACATATATGGTGGTTGTTGTTGTCTTACCCTGGCTTAAAGACTCCAGGGATCATGACAACAGCCAAGCACTTGAACACTATGGTACAAATTGTACCAGATTGGGATGAGAACATTACGTGTGTGACCGTTTTTGATTACCCCGCCACGTGGGCAGCCATACTCCGATTTTAGACTGATGATGTTATGCTAGCCTTGGTGTTCTAGCTTATGTCAATTGGTCTGACAGCCTTATGCGAAGGTGAGACATATATAGTTCATTTTGGCAGTTGCACACTTTCTTTCTGTCGTTTTCTCACACATTGTGGAGCATCAGTTGAGACAGAGTGTGTCATTTCCTCACACATTGTGGAGCATCAGTTGAGACAGTGTGTTGTTTCCTCACACATTGTGGAGCATCAGTTGAGACAGTGTGTGTCATTTTCTCACACATTGTGGAGCATCAGTTGAGACAGAGTGTGTTGTTTCCTCACACATTGTGGAGCATCAGTTGAGACAGAGTGTGTCGTTTTCTCACACATTGTGGAGCATCAGTTGAGACAGAGTGTGTTGTTTTCTCACACATTGTGGAGCATCAGTTGAGACAGTGTGTTGTTTTCTCACACATTGTGGAGCATCAGTTGAGACAGTGTGTTGTTTTCTCACACATTGTGGAGCATCAGTTGAGACAGTGTGTTGTTTTCTCACACATTGTGGAGCATCAGTGGAGCATCAGTTAAGAGACAGTGTGTTGTTTTTTCTCACACATTGTGGAGCATCAGTTGAGACAGTGTGTTGTTTTCTCACACATTGTTCAGTTGAGACTCACACATTGTGGAGCATCAGTTGAGACAGAGTGTGTCGTTTCCTCACATTGTGGAGCATCAGTTGAGACAGTGTGTCGTTTTACAGTGTTGTCGTTTCCTCACACATTGTGGAGCATTTCTCACACATTGTGGAGCATCAGTTGAGACAGTGTGTCGTTTTCTCACACATTGTGGAGCATCAGTTGAGACAGTGGAGTATCAGTTGAGTGTGTCGTTTTCTCACACATTGTGGAGCATCAGTTGACAGACAGCATCAGTGTGTGTCGTTTCCTCACACATTGTGGAGCATCAGTTGAGACAGAGTGTGTCGTTTCCTCACACATTGTGGAGCATCAGTTGAGACAGTGTGTCACACACATTGTGGAGCATCAGTTGAGACAGAGTGTGTCGTTTTCTCACACATTGTGGAGCATCAGTTGAGACAGAGTGTGTCGTTTTCTCACACATTGTGGAGCATCTCACACATTGTGGAGCATCAGTTGAGACAGTGTGTTGTTTTCTCACACATTGTTTGTGTTGTTTTTTCACACATTGTGGAGCATCAGTTAAGACTCACACATTGTGGAGCATCAGTTGAGACAGTGTGTTGTTTTCTCACAGTGGAGCATGTTGTGTGTTGTTTTCTCACACATTGTGGAGCATCAGTTGAGACAGTGTGTTGTTTCCTCACACATTGTGGAGCATCAGTTGAGACAGAGTGTGTCGTTTTCTCACACATTGTGGAGCATCAGTTGAGACAGTGTGTCGTTTTCTCACACATTGTGGAGCATCAGTTGAGACAGTGTGTCTCACACATTGTGGAGCATCAGTTGAGACACACATTGTGGAGCATCAGTTGAGACAGTGTGTGTCGTTTCCTCACACATTGTGGAGCATCAGTTGAGACAGAGTGTGTCGTTTTCTCACACATTGTGGAGCATCAGTTGAGACAGAGTGTGTCGTTTCCTCACACATTGTGGAGCATCAGTTGAGACAGTGTGTGTCGTTTCCTCACACATTGTGGAGCATCAGTTGAGACAGTGTGTGTCGTTTCCTCACACATTGTGGAGCATCAGTTGAGACAGTGTGTCGTTTTCTCACACATTGTGGAGCATCAGTTGAGACAGTGTGTTGTTTTCTCACACATTGTGGAGCATCAGTTGAGACAGTGTGTCGTTTCCTCACACATTGTGGAGCATCAGTTGAGACAGTCGTTTCCTCACACATTGTGGAGCATCAGTTGAGACAGTGTGTTGTTTTGAGACAGTTCCTCACACATTGTGGAGCATCAGTTGAGACAGAGTGTGTTGTTTTCTCACACATTGTGGAGCATCAGTTGAGACAGTGTGTTGTTTTCTCACACATTGTGGAGCATCAGTTGAGACAGTGTGTCGTTTTCTCACACATTGTGGAGCATCAGTTGAGACAGAGTGTGTTGTTTCCTCACACATTGTGGAGCATCAGTTGAGACAGAGTGTGTTGAGACAGTGTTTTTTCTCACACATTGTGGAGCATCAGTTGAGACAGTGTGTCGTTTTCTCACACATTGTGGAGCATCAGTTGAGACAGAGTGTGTCAGTGGAGCATCAGTTGAGACAGTGTGTTGTTTTCTCACACATTGTGGAGCATCAGTTGAGACAGTGTGTCGTTTTCTCACACATTGTGGAGCATCAGTTGAGACAGTGTGTCGTTTTCTCACTCTTAACTGATGCTCCACAAATGATGATAGAATTGTTTACTGTTTGAAACACACACGTGTGCTTATAAATGTATAAAGACAGAAGAAGCAGCTGGTAGTAAAGTGAAGGAATTGCTTGAATGATGGTGGTAACATGCTGTTTAATGTTGGAAACATGAAGAACTTTCACTGTCATATAGCAAAGTTCTCAAAGCCAAACCATGCTTTCAGCGCCAGTGATTTCTTTTTATACTAGAAATGTGTTTTATCTTTTGCTCTGTTTTGTGTTTGTGTTGTTTGTATTTACTGATTTGTGTTTACTTAGCAAGTAACCACCCCCACCCTCCCCCCCACCATTACTGCTCACTTGTTAACTGTCACTGTTGCATTGTTCATACTGTCACACCAGCCTTGCTCCATTGTCCCATGTATATCCCCAGTTTATGCCTTAAACCTGTCAGTATTCTGGTAAAAATGCATGAGATTTTCTTCTTTCAGCTTTGTAATGACACTCATTATGACCTTTCTTTATCATATAGTAAAAAGCCAACTGTCCGTCCGTGTGTGTGTGTGTGTCTGAAACACGAAACGGGCCTTATAACTCAGCCGTTTTTCGACCGATTCGCTTCAAATTTGCTGTGAGCCCTAACGGGGCGATGGCAACGGCAACCGAGGCGGCCGTGTCATTTGCGCAGTTTTGCAAATGCGCGAAACGCGCATCCCACGGCCTTTCGGCGCCCGTATCTCCGGTATTTCTGGACCGATTGCCTTCCAATTTGGCAGACATATGACCGGGGACGGTGACTATCAATGTGCCAAACCGGAAGTGAATCCATTACTTACGCGCATAACAGCAGCATGATGCAAAACGGGCCTTATAACTCCGCCGGTTTTCAACCGAATCACGTCAAATTTGCTGTCAGGCTTGCTGTCACCGGTGCAAAGCCTGGCAGCAAATTTGAAGAAAATCGGGAGAGCGCGTCACTCTCAGAGCAGCGCCAACGGGAAACGGGGCTTTCTAACTGCCGTTTCTTAACGAAATCGCTTCAAATTTGCTGTACTCAGCGTTACCAGTACTTGGCGTTACCGTTACTAGGGAGAGCGCATCACTCTCAGAGCAGCGTCAACGCGAAACGGGGCCTTATAACTCCACCGTTTCTTTACCAAATCGCTTCAAATTTGCTGTACTCAGCGTTACCAATACTTGGCATTACCGTTACTAGGCGTTACCTTTACTAGGCGTTACTGGTACTCGGCGTTGCGCTAGTTCTGGTAAAAATGCATGAAGTTTTCTTCCTGCAGTTTTGTAATGACACTCATTATGACCTTTCTTTATTCTTGTAAAAATGCATGAGATTTTCTTCCTTCAGCTTTGTAATGACACTCATTATGACCTTTCTTTATTCTTGTAAAAATGCATGAGATTTTCTTCCTTCAGTTTTGTAATGACACTCATTATGACCTTTCTTTATTCTTGTAAAAATGCATGAGATTTTCTTCCTTCAGCTTTGTAATGACACTCATTATGACCTTTCTTTATTCTTGTAAAAATGCATGAGATTTTCTTCCTTCAGTTTTGTAATGACACTCATTATGACCTTTCTTTATTCTTGTAAAAATGCATGAGATTTTCTTCCTTCAGCTTTGTAATGACACTCATTATGACCTTTCTTTATTCTTGTAAAAATGCATGAGATTTTCTTCCTTCAGCTTTGTAATGACACTCATTATGACCTTTCTTTATTCTTGTAAAAATGCATGAGATTTTCTTCCTTCAGTTTTGTAATGACACTCATTATGACCTTTCTTTATTCTTGTAAAAATGCATGAGATTTTCTTCCTTCAGCTTTGTAATGACACTCATTATGACCTTTCTTTATTCTTGTAAAAATGCATGAGATTTTCTTCCTTCAGCTTTGTAATGACACTCATTATGACCTTTCTTTATTCTTGTAAAAATGCATGAGATTTTCTTCCTTCAGTTTTGTAATGACACTCATTATGACCTTTCTTTATTCTTGTAAAAATGCATGAGATTTTCTTCCTTCAGCTTTGTAATGACACTCATTATGACCTTTCTTTATTCTTGTAAAAATGCATGAGATTTTCTTCCTTCAGCTTTGTAATGACACTCATTATGACCTTTCTTTATTCTTGTAAAAATGCATGAGATTTTCTTCCTTCAGTTTTGTAATGACACTCATTATGACCTTTCTTTATTCTTGTAAAAATGCATGAGATTTTCTTCCTTCAGCTTTGTAATGACACTCATTATGATTTTTCTTGGTATTTTCCCATGGACATTAGAACTTGTATGTCCAGTGTGTAAAATCACTGACATGTCGATATCTTTATCATTTCTGTGCCATCCATTGCGAATCATCCACACATGCCATCGTCTTTTGATCTCACGCAGTCACCAGTCAGTTGTATAGAAGGAATGAAGCAGCAGCTGATAGCATTACCAACATGATGTCAGTTGTATGGAAGGAATGAAGCAGCAGCTGATAGCATCACCAACATGATGTCAGTTGTATGGAAGGAATGAAGCAGCAGCTGATAGCATCACCAACATGATGTCAGTTGTATGGAAGGAATGAAGCAGCAGCTGATAGCATCACCAACATGATGTCAGTTGTATGGAAGGAATGAAGCAGCAGCTGATAGCATCACCAACATGTCTCAGTTGTATGGAAGGAATGAAGCAGCAGCTGATAGCATCACCAACATGATGTCAGTTGTATGGAAGGAATGAAGCAGCAGCTGATAGCATCACCAACATGATGTCAGTTGTATGGAAGGAATGAAGCAGCAGCTGATAGCATCACCAACATGATGTCAGTTGTATGGAAGGAATGAAGCAGCAGCTGATAGCATCACCAACATGATGTCAGTTGTATGGAAGGAATGAAGCAGCAGCTGATAGCATCACCAACATGATGTCAGTTGTATGGAAGGAATGAAGCAGCAGCTGATAGCATCACCAACATGATGTCAGTTGTATGGAAGGAATGAAGCAGCAGCTGATAGCATCACCAACATGATGTCAGTTGTATGGAAGGAATGAAGCAGCAGCTGATAGCATCACCAACATGATGTCAGTTGTATGGAAGGAATGAAGCAGCAGCTGATAGCATCACCAACATGATGTCAGTTGTATGGAAGGAATGAAGCAGCAGCTGATAGCATCACCAACATGATGTCAGTTGTATGGAAGGAATGAAGCAGCAGCTGATAGCATCACCAACATGATGTCAGTTGTATGGAAGGAATGAAGCAGCAGCTGATAGCATCACCAACATGATGTCAGTTGTATGGAAGGAATGAAGCAGCAGCTGATAGCATCACCAACATGATGTCAGTTGTATGGAAGGAATGAAGCAGCAGCTGATAGCATCACCAACATGTCAGTTGTATGGAAGGAATGAAGCAGCAGCTGATAGCATCACCAACATGTCAGTTGTATGGAAGGAATGAAGCAGCAGCTGAAAGCATCACAAACATGTCAGTTGTATGGAAGGAATGAAGCAGCAGCTGAAAGCATCACCAACATGTCAGTTGTATGGAAGGAATGAAGCAGCAGCTGATAGCATCACCAACATGATGTCTGTTGTATGGAAGGAATGAAGCAGCAGCTGATAGCATCACCAACATGATGTCAGTTGTATGGAAGGAATCAAGCAGCAGCTGATAGCATCACCAACATGATGTCAGTTGTATAGAAGGAATGAAGCAGCAGCTGATAGCATCACCAACATGATGTCAGTTGTATGGAAGGAATGAAGCAGCAGCTGATAGCATCACCAACATGATGTCAGTTGTATGGAAGGAAGGAAGCAGCAGCTGATAGCATCACCAACATGATGTCAGTTGTATGGAAGGAAGGAAGCAGCAGCTGATAGCATCACCAACATGATGTCAGTTGTATGGAAGGAATGAAGCAGCAGCTGATAGCATCACCAACATGTCTGTTGTATGGAAGGAATGAAGCAGCAGCTGATAGCATCACCAACATGATGTCAGTGGTATGGAAGGAATGAAGCAGCAGCTGATAGCATCGCCAACATGATGTCAGTTGTATGGAAGGAATGAAGCAGCAGCTGAAAGCATCACCAACATGATGTCAGTGGTATGGAAGGAATGAAGCAGCAGCTGAAAGCATCACCAACATGTCAGTTGTATGGAAGGAATGAAGCAGCAGCTGATAGCATCACCAACATGATGTCAGTGGTATGGAAGGAAGGAAGCAGCAGCTGATAGCATCACCAACATGTCAGTTGTATGGAAGGAATGAAGCAGCAGCTGAAAGCATCACCAACATGATGTCAGTTGTATGGAAGGAATGAAGCAGCAGCTGATAGCATCACCAACATGTCAGTTGTATGGAAGGAATGAAGCAGCAGCTGAAAGCATCACCAACATGATGTCAGTTGTATGGAAGGAATGAAGCAGCAGCTGATAGCATCACCAACATGTCAGTTGTATGGAAGGAATGAAGCAGCAGCTGAAAGCATCACCAACATGTCAGTTGTATGGAAGGAATGAAGCAGCAGCTGAAAGCATCACCAACATGATGTCAGTGGTATGGAAGGAATGAAGCAGCAGCTGATAGCATTACCAACATGATGTCAGTTGTATGGAAGGAATGAAGCAGCAGCTGATAGCATCACCAACATGATGTCAGTTCACTTGATTGTCTTCTACTAGACCCATTGTCTTTGTTATCAGGTGAATTCATCTGCTTTGAATGCTCTTTATTAGAGTTGAAGTCAGGTGATCTTTGTCACCTCAAAAAGTTTTGTTGTTAAATGTTTAAAACATTGTGTTTGAATATTGTGCGCAATTTTGCACAATGCAGTAGATGTTTGTGTGTATTTTTCATGTTTTAATCTTAATGTTTGAACAGGGTTTTCTGATCCGTCCAACACAACGCACTTTTTTCTTGTCTATTTTCCCCAAAAGACATTTTTGTTTCTCCAATTTTTGTTGACCACATTTACCTGTAGAGATAAATGGCTTTTGTATTTAACATTGTAATTATTTTGAATGTGTTTGGTCACTATTGAATTATCCTCTGGACAAAATTAGGTTTGATTATTTGAAATCAAAGTAAAAGTAAAGTCTTTGTTCTGGTTTACTGATATCTGAATGTGTGTGTGTGAAAAATAGTGACTTTTCCTTTGGGTGGCTGCATTATATTGTTCTTCAGAGGTGCACTAAATCAGAAGAAAGCAGCTGCTTGTACCAGCATTAACCCTTTCATTGACGAGTAACAGTTTGATAGAATCACCACACATGTATGTTTCACAAGAAATTAACCCCAAACACTCTCATTTCATTGAACATTTTTAGAATGTTTTTATTTATGTATTATTTTTTGTTGTTGCTCTTTTTCAACTTTTATCCTTGAAATGAGGACGAATACATAAAGTGTTCTATGGAGAGAAAAAAACACCTAAATATATTAAAAATGCAATCAAAATGTTATATATATATATTTTGTATTATTCACTACTGTTTGAGAAACATTACCCTATTTTTGGGACTATAAAGCAATATTTTGTTCCCCAGACAGAGCCCTGCGTCTTATGATTTACAAAATAGTAGTAAATGTAATTTTTTTAAATCTGAATTTTGTGCACAATTTGTGGAGTGCGCCTTAGAGTGTGGAAAATACGGTATTTGCAGACTGAATTGAAACAACCCCCAACCCCACCAAGCTAAAGAAAAAAAGAAAAGAAAATCACACCCACACCAATGTACAGTGAAATGTACACACTAAATACACTTCAGGCTAGCCATGTTTATTCACAATTGTAATACATTATGTTGAAAACGTCAACAAAACAAAACGTTTCATCAAAATAGCATGTGTCCCCCAAATCAACGTCAACACAAACTGTTACAGCCCATCTTGAATCAAGTACATTGGTGTATCATTACTTCCTGTGTCCCCCAAATCAACGTCAACACAAACTGTTACAGCCCATCTTGAATCAAGTACATTGGTGTGTCATTACTTCCTGTGTCCCCCAAATCAACGTCAACACAAACTGTTACAGCCCATCTTGAATCAAGTACATTGGTGTGTCATTACTTCCTGTGTCCCCCAAATCAACGTCAACACAAACTGTTACAGCCCATCTTGAATCAAGTACATTGGTGTGTCATCACTTCATTCTCGTCCATTCCTTCATTTCATTCATTCTTTCTTTTCTGTCCATGTGGATAGTTTACACAGACCATACAAATTATTTCTGACCTCCGAAGTCGGAGTGTGGCTGTCCATGTGGCGGGGTACTCAAAAACGGTCACGTCATGTTCTCATCCCTAGCTGGTGCATTTGTACCATAGTGTTCAATTGCTTGGGCTGTTGGGATCCCTGGAGTCTTTAAGCCAGGGTAAGACAACAACAGCAACAACCTTTCTGACCCTGCATATTGTCTAGTGTTCATAAATGCCCACAGATCACATCAGCTCGTTTTGCCCCTTAGATTAGTCACTCTGCGTTCCCAGGTCATATGGCCACCTTAGATTAGTCACTCTGCGTTCCCAGGTCATATGGCCACCTTAGATTAGTCACTCTGCGTTCCCAGGTCATATGGCCACCTTAGATTAGTCACTCTGCGTTCCCAGGTCATATGGCCACCTTAGATTAGTCACTCTGCGTTCCCAGGTCATATGGCCACCTTAGATTAGTCACTCTGCGTTCCCAGGTCATATGGCCACCTTAGATTAGTCACTCTGCGTTCCCAGGTCATATGGCCACCTTAGATTAGTCACTCTGCGTTCCCAGGCCATATGGCCACAATGGGTGAGGTACGTATGTGTCCGGTCTTCAAGTTTTCACTGGTCTCCCCGCTGCATACAGCCAACACATTCCGAGTTTGGAGGAGATAGTCACATTCAAAACTGCACTGTTGCATAGATAAGCGCTATATTCATATTTTTTTCAAATTAAAATCTGTTTTGCTGTGACTTAGTAAATGTTTGTGAGTGAACACACTTCGGGTCAGCTGATTGTCGGTTATGAGCTAGTCAAATCATATTCATTATGCACTGTATGTGCACACCAAGCAAAATATTCTGTTTGGAGACAATGAAATGAACTGATTGATTGATTGAATTGCAGTTGTACATTTGAGCACCACATAGTTTTCTCTATTTATCATCACCTTTCCCACAAGAAATGCAATGGCCCTGTTTGGCAAAGCAGACTGTCAATATCAGCTGAATAACATTATAGTTCTACTTAAACAGAACTACGACTAAATACAAATGTGAAGATGAGCCAGCAAGGTTTCTGAAAACGTAGACATGGTGCGTATATTAGCGCTAGACCTCTCAAATCAACACATAGAATCACAAACCATGCGTGAGATTTACCCTTTAAAATCTGAAATCGGGGATGAGATGATGCACTAAAATGATAACTCATGCGTTAACATAGACATTGAAGAAATCTAACGACGTTTCTTGTATTTCAATGGTCTGCTTGGCCTATCTAGGCTACTGCCATAAGGGGGCGTTGCTAGCCAAAATGTCAAATTCGATATCGTGCATTTAGCCTCGTTGCTCATTGGCAGACCCTCTTCTCAGCATCCAATCAAATCCTTTGATACGATTGATATTCCTTTCAGTCTTGATCCATCCACTAAATATCCATGATTATTATCGACCCTTTAAAATGGGGGTGTGCAGAAGGCGTGTAGCCCTTGAGAGAAGAAAACATCTGACCCCCTGGCTATGCACACACAGTGATAGTTTTCTCAGTTAAAGCCCATCCTTTCTAACCTAGCAAATTGGATGCACGCAAGTCATGTCAATCAGTGCGCTACTCCCCCTCGCCCACTTCCCTCCCCTCCCCGAGGGCCCAAGGCACAGGATATGTCAGTGAATTGTGCACAGAGTGAGGCACTGCGGGTGGCTGAGGACTGATGACACGGGACATGTCAGTGAATTGTGCACAGAGTGAGGCACTGCGGGTGGCTGAGGACTGATGACACGGGACATGTCAGTGAATTGTGCACAGAGTGAGGCACTGCGGGTGGCTGAGGACTGATGACACGGGACATGTCAGTGAATTGTGCACAGAGTGAGGCACTGCGGGTGGCTGAGGACTGACGACACAGGACATGTCAGTGAATTGTGCACAGAGTGAGGCACTGCGGGTGGCTGAGGACTGACGACACGGGACATGTCAGTGAATTGTGGTCCAGTAGAAGACTGGATGGCTGGAGAGCACACACATGGATGGTTTGTTTGCACACAGTCTGGGTTCACCTCCTGCCAGCCCCCCCTCAGCTGAGTCTCTCTGAACAAACCACCTTGCTATTCTGCACACAGTCTGGGTTCACCTCCTGCCAGCCCCCCCTCAGCTGAGTCTCTCTGAACAAACCACCTTGCTATTCTGCACACATAGCAGGGGACAGGGGATCAACTTGGTTGTAGTCTTTTCAGAAATTAACTTCCATTTCAAGAAAAACATTGAAACAATCTTTTAAAACAAACTAGAGAAATAAAACAACATAATATACAACACAATATAACAACACAACACAACACAATATAACAGAGGGCTCCCAGGGACCCCCATTTGAGGGTCTATGAAGCACTAGGATTCTAAAGGACCCTCTAAAAGAATGTGCAGGGGGTCCCAGGGATGCATTAGAAAAATTCTTTTTAGCATTCGCAATGCCACTGGACCCTCTATCCCGCCTCTAGGACCCTCTGTACTGTAAGTGAAGGAGTCCCTGGGACCCCTTATTTTGCGGGATGATTGGGAGCCCTGATAACAACACAGCACGATATAACAACACAACCAAAGCCTGCAACACAGGAGTGACAGAAGGGAAAACCAAAAAGTGTAAAGGGAGCTGCGAAACAGGGGGTGGGGGAAGATCAGTGATGGAGAGGGTGTGTGTAAAGTGTTCAAGAGAGGGGGGGGGGGGGAGGTGCTGCTTTTGCAGTGACATGCTCTCCAGGTGGGAGCAACCTGAATTTCACAGGGACAAGCCTCAGTGACTAGAATATACCAAATAAGCACAGTAATAAAGAACACG
Source organism: Phymorhynchus buccinoides (assembly GCA_017654935.2). Lineage (NCBI taxonomy): Eukaryota > Metazoa > Mollusca > Gastropoda > Neogastropoda > Raphitomidae > Phymorhynchus > Phymorhynchus buccinoides. Next base: position 58,420,716 of record CM065694.1, on the reverse strand, counting down.
ATATAACAACACATCAAAATTCATGATATATCACACTACACCACAACATTCATCATATCACAATCAACATTCATCATATCACACTACACCACAACACACCTCAACACATCAACACATCAACACATTCACACATCATATCACACTACACCACAACACACAACAACATCAACATTCATCATATCACACTACACCACAACACACCTCACAACTACACCACAACACACCTCAACACATCAACATTCATCATATCACACTACACCACAACACACCTCAACACACAACACATCAACATTCATCATATCACACTACACCACAACACACCTCAACACAGCAAACACATCAACATATCATCATATCACACTACACCACAACACATCAACACATCACACTACACCACAACACACCACAACACACCTCAACACAGCACAACACATCAACATTCATCATATCACACTACACCACAACACACCTCAACACAGCACAACATTCATCATATCACACTACACCACAACACACCTCAACACAACACACCACAACACATCAACATTCATCATATCACACTACACCACAACACACCACAACAACACATCAAAATTCATCATATCACACTACACCACAACACACCTCAACACAGCACAACACATCAACATATCACACTACACCACAACACACCTCAACACAGCACAACACATCAACATTCATCATATCACACTACACCACAACACACCTCAACACAGCACAACACATCAACATTCATCATATCACACTACACCACAACACACCTCAACACATCAACATTCATCATATCACACACACCACAACACATCAACATTCATACACCACATCATCACACTACACCACAACACACCTCAACACATCAACATTCATCATATCACACTACACCACAACACACCTCAACACAACACAACACACACAACACATCAACATTCATCATATCACACTACACCACAACAACACACACACAACACAGCACAACACATCACATCACATTCATCATATCACACTACACACTCAACACAGCACAACAATCAACACATCAACATTCATCATATCACACTACACCACAACACACCTCAACACAGCACAACACATCAACATTCATCATATCACACTACACCACAACACACCTCAACACATCACAACACATCAACATTCATCATATCACACTACACCACAACACACCTCAACACATCAACATTCATCATATCACACTACACCACAACACACCTCAACACATCAACATTCATCATACACATCAACACATCAACATTCATCATATCACACTACACCACAACACACCTCAACACATCAAACATCAACATTCATCATATCACACTACACCACAACACACCACAACACATCATATCACACTACACCACAACACACCTCAACACAAACATTCATCATATCACACTACACCACAACACACACATCAACACATATCACACACACACAACACATCAACATTCATCATATCACACTACACCACAACACACCTCAACACAACACAACACAACACATCAACATTCATATCACACTACACCACACACAACACACACACCACAACACACCACAACACATCAACATTCATCATATCACACTACACCACAACACACCTCAACACATCAACATTCATCATATCACACTACACCACAACACACCACAACACATCAACATTCATCATATCACACTACACCACAACACACCTCAACACAGCACAACACATCAACATTCATCATATCACACTACACCACAACACACAACACATTCATCATATCACACACACCACAACACACCAAACACATCACAACATCAACATTCATCATATCACACTACACCACAACACACCTCAACACATCAACATTCATCATATCACACTACACCACAACACACCTCAACACAAACATTCATCATATCACACTACACCACAACACACCACATCAACACATCATATCACACTACACCACAACACATCAAACATTCATCATATCACACTACACCACAACACACCACAACACATCAACATTCATATCACACTATCACACTACACATCACAACACACCTCAACACAACACACAACACACATCAACATTCATCATATCACACTACACCACACACACACATCACCTCAACACACACACCACACACACACATCAACACATCAACATTCATCATATCACACTACACCACAACACACACATCAACATCAACATTCATCATATCACACTACACCACAACACACACTACAACACACAACATTCATCATACACACTACACCACAACACACCATCAACATCAATCATATCACACTACACCACAACACACACATTCATCATATCACACTACACCACAACACACCTCAACACATCAACATTCATCATATCACACTACACCACAACACACCTCAACACATCAACACATCATATCACACTACACAATACACCACAACACACACACAACACATCAACATTCATCATATCACACTACACCACAACACACCTCAACACAGTGACACATCAACATCAACATTCATCATATCACACTACACACACAACACACATATCACACACACACATCAACATCAACATCATATCACACTACACCACAACACACCACAACACATCAACATTCATCATATCACACTACACCACAACACACCTCAACACAGCACAACACATCAACATCACATCATATCACACTACACCACACACACACAACACAGCACAACATCAACATCAACATTCATCATACACTACACACAACACACAAAACACACAACAACACACAACACATCAACATTCACATATCACACACACCACAACACACAACACATCAACATTCATCATATCACACTACACCACACACACCTCACACACACAACACATCAACATTCATCATATCACACTACACCACAACACACATCAACATTCATCATATCACACTAACACACACACACACACACAACACAACACATCAATTCATCATCACACTACACCACAACACACCAACACACACACATCAACATTCATCATATCACACTACACCACAACACACACTCAACACATCAACAACACATCAACATCATATCACACTACACCACAACACACACAACACACAACAACACATCAACATTCATCATATCACACTACACACACACACACACACAACACACCACAACACAACAACACATCAACATTCATCATATCACACTACACACAACACAACACACCTCAACACACAACACATCAACACACATATCACACAACACCACAACACACACAACACACAACACATCAACATTCATCATATCACACACACACCACACCACACACACAACACACACACAACACATCAACATTCATCATATCACACTACACCACACACACATCAACATTCATCATATCACACACTACACAACACACCTCAACACACACAACACATCAACATTCATCATATCACACACACCACAACACACAACACATCAACATTCATCATATCACACTACACCACAACACACCTCAACACATCAAAATTCACAACACACAACATTCATCATATCACACTACACCACACACCACAACACACCACACACATCAACATTCATCATATCACACTACACATCACAACACACCTCAACACATCAACATTCATCATATCACACTACACCACAACACACCTCAACACATCAACATTCATCATATCACACTACACCACAACACACAACACATCATATCACACTACACCACAACACACCAACACATCAACATTCATCATATCACACTACACCACACACACACAACACAACACACCACAACACATCAACATTCATCATATCACACTACACCACAACACACCTCAACACATCAACATTCATCATATCACACTACACCACAACACACCTCAACACATCAACATTCATCATATCACACACCACAACACACCTCAACACACAACACAACACACCACAACACATCAACAACACATCAACATCACACACTACACCACAACACACAACACAACACATCATATCACACTACACACAACATCATCACATCAACATTCATCATATCACACTACACCACAACACAACACAAACACATCAACATCATCATATCACACTACACCACAACACACCTCAACACAGCACAACACATCAACATTCATCATATCACACTACACCACAACACACCTCAACACAGCACAACACATCAACATTCATCATATCACACTACACCACAACACACCTCAACACATCAAACACATCAACATTCATCATATCACACACACACACCACAACACAACATCATATCACACACACATCAACACACATATCACAACACATCAACATTCATCATATCACACTACACCACAACACACCTCAACACAGCACAACACATCAACATTCATCATATCACACTACACCACAACACACAACACAACATTCATCATATCACACACACCACAACACACACAACAACACATCATCAATCACACTACATCACAACACACCACACACACAGCACACATCAACATTCATCATCACATCACATCATCACATCACACACACACCACATCAACATTCATCATATCACACTACACCACAACACACCTCAACACAGCACAACACATCAACATTCATCATATCACACTACACCACAACACACCACAACACATCAACATTCATCATATCACACTACACCACAACACACCTCAACACATCACAACACACACACACACAACATTCATCATCACACACTACACCACAACACACCTCAACACAGCACAACACATCAACATTCATCATATCACACTACACCACAACACACCTCAACACATCAACATTCATCATATCACACACACCACAACACACCTCAACACATCAACACATATCACACTACACCACATCACACTACACCACAACACACAACACATCAATCATATCACACTCATCACATCACACACACACCACAACACACACACAACACATCAACATTCATCATATCACACTACACCACAACACACCTCAACACACATCAACACATCAACATATCACACTCATATCACAACACACCTCAACACAGCACAACACATCAACATTCATCATATCACACTACACCACAACACACACCTCAACACATCAACATTCATCATATCACACTACACCACAACACACCACAACACATCAACATTCATCATATCACACTACACCACAACACACAACACATCAAAATTCATCATATCACACTACACCACAACACACCATCAACACACCACAACACATCAACATTCATCATATCACACTACACCACAACACACCACAACACATCAAACATTCATCATATCACACTACACCACAACACACCTCAACACACAACACATCAACATTCATCATATCACACTACACCACAACACACCACACAACACATCACATCAACATCACACTACACACAACAGCACAACACATCACATACACATATCACAACACACCACAACACACACACACAACACATCAACATTCATCATATCACACTACACCACAACACACACACAACACATCAACATTCATCATATCACACACACACAACACACCATCAACACACACAACACACATCAACATTCATCATATCACACTACACCACAACACACCTCAACACATCAACATTCATCATATCACACTACACCACAACACACCTCAACACAGCACAACACATCAACATTCATCATATCACACTACACCACAACACACAACACACACATCAACACATCATATCACACTACACACAACACAACACACAACACATCAACATTCATCATATCACACACACCACAACACATCAACACAGCACACCACAACACACTACACAACACAATCACATCACACACACCACAACACACCACAACACACACACATCAACATTCATCATATCACACTACACCACAACACACAACATCATCACACACAACACACAACACACATCATATCACACTACACCACAACACACCACAACACATCAACATTCATCATATCACACTACACCACAACACACAACACACCACAACACATCAACATTCATCATATCACACCTCACACACACACCACAACACACCACAACACATCAACATTCATCATATCACACTACACCACAACACACCTCAACACAGCACAACACATCAACATTCATCATATCACACTACACCACAACACACCTCAACACATCAACAATTCATCATATCACACACAACACACACAACACACATCACACACACACAACACAACATTCATCATATCACACATCAACACATCACACACACACACCACAACACACACACAACACATCAACATTCATCATATCACACTACACCACACAACACACAACACATCAAAATCAACACACACACAACACAAACACAACACATCAACATTCATCACACACACACACACAACACATCAAAACCACAACACACACACAACACATCAACATTCATCATATCACACTACACCACAACACAACACAGCACAAACACATCAACATTCATCATATCACACACCACACACACAACACATCAACAACACATCACACACACACAACACATCAACACATCACACACACAACATATCACACTACACCACAACACACCTCAACACATCAACATTCATCATATCACACTACACCACAACACACCTCAACACACCACAACACAACACACACAACATTCATCATATCACACTACACCACACACACAACACATCAACATCAACACATCAACAACACACATCAACACATCATCATATCACACTACACCACACACAACATTCATCATATCAACACACACACAACACACATTCATCATCACACACACACCACACCACACATCAACATTCATCATATCACACTACACCACAACACACCACAACACATCAACATTCATCATATCACACTACACCACAACACACCACAACACACCACAACACATCAACATTCATCATATCACACACACAACACATCAACATTCATCATATCACACTACACCACAACACACCTCAACACATCAACACATCATACATACACACTCACCACAACACATCAACACATCACAACACACACATTCATCATATCACACACACACAACACAACACACCACAACACATCAACATTCATCATATCACACTACACCACAACACACCACAACACATCAACATTCATCATATCACACTACACACAACACACCTCAACACATCAACACATCAACATTCATCATCACACTACACCACAACACACATCACACACATCACATCAACACACATCACACACACACACAACACACACAACAATATCATTCATCATATCACACATACACATCAACACATTCAACACATCACAACACATCAACATTCATCATATCACACTACACCACAACACACCACAACACATCAAACATTCATCATATCACACTACACCACAACACACACAACACATCAACACATCAACATTCATCATATCACACACACAACAACACACACAACACATCAACATTCATCACACACTACACCACAACACACAACACATCATATCACACACACACACAAACACACACAACACATCAAACATTCATCACATCACACTACACACACACCATCATATCACACAACACACACACACACATCAACATTCATCATATCACACTACACCACAACACACACAACACACACAACACATCAACATCAACATTCATCATATCACACTACAACACACAACACACCTCAACACACCACAACACATCAACATTCATCACATCACACAACACACACAACACAACACAACACAAAACATTCATTCATATCACACTACACCACAACACACAACACATCAACATTCATCATATCACACTACACCACACACACACAACACATCAACATTCATCATATCACACACACCACAACACACCTCAACACATCAACATTCATCATATCACACACACCACACACACAGATACACACACACAACACACAACACATCAACATTCATCATATCACACTACACCACAACACACCACAACACATCAAAATCAACATTCATCATATCACACACTACACAACACATCACACTCACACACACACACAACACACACATCATATCACACACACCACAACACACAACACATCAACATTCATCACACACACACAACACACACACACAACACAATCACAACATCAACATCAAAATTCATCATATCACACTACACACACAACAACACACACAACACAACACACAACACATCAAAATTCATCATATCACACTACACCACAACACACCTCAACACAGCACAACACATCAACATTCATCATATCACACTACACCAAACACACACACACACACACAACACATCAACATATTCATCATCACACTACACCACAACACACACAACACATCAACATTCATCATATCACACTACACCACAACACACACAACACAACACATCAACATTCACAACATATCACACTACACCACAACACACAACACACACACACATCAATCATACAATATCACACTACACCACAACACACATATCAACTACACACAACACACCTCAACATTCATCATATCACACTACACCACAACACAACACACAACACATCAACATTCATCATATCACACACATCACACCACAACACACCTCAACACATCAACATTCATCATATCACACTACACCACAACACACCTCAACACATCAACAACACATCACACAACACACAACACACCACATCACAACTACACACACACAACACAGCACACAACACATCACATTCATCATATCACACTACACCACAACACACCACAACACATCAACATTCATCATATCACACACACCAACACACACAACACATCAACATTCATCATATCACACTACACAACACATCACACTCACACACTACACAACACATCACACATTCATCATATCACACACACCACAACACACCTCAACACACAACATCAACAACACATCACACAACACATCACATCACACACACCACAACACAACAACACATCAACACATCATATCACACTACACCACAACACACCACAACACAGCACAACACATCAACATTCATCATATCACACTACACCACAACACAACACAGCACAACACATCAACATTCATCATATCACACTACACCACAACACACCACAACACATCAACATTCATCATATCACACTACACCACAACACACCATCAACATTCATCATAACACACTCAACACAACACATCACACATACACACAACACACCACAACACATCAACATTCATCATATCACACTACACCACAACACACCTCAACACAGCACAACACATCAACATTCATCATATCACACTACACCACAACACACCTCAACAACACAACACATCAACATTCATCATATCACACTACACCACAACACATCACATCAACATTCATCACACTACACACAACACATCACAACACACACTACACACACATCACAACACATCATCATATCACACTACACATCACAACACACCACAAAATCACATCACACACACACACACCTCAACACACATCAACACATCACACACAACACACCTCACACAGCACAACACATCAACATTCATCATATCACACACCACAACACACCTCAACACAGCACAACACATCAACATTCATCATATCACACTACACCACAACACACCACAACACATCACAACACATCAACATTCACATATCACACACACACAACACACCACAACACATTCCACAACACATCACAACACATCATATCACACACACACAACATCCTCAACACACACAACACATCAACATTCATCACACCACACTACACCACAACACACCACAACACATCACAAATTCATCATATCACACTACACCACAACACACCTCAACACACAACACATCAACATTCATCATATCACACTACACCACAACACACCACAACACACACACAACACACATCAACATTCATCATCACAACACACCACAACACACATCAACACATCAACATCATCATATCACACTACACACAACACACCTCAACACAGCACAACACATCAACATTCATCATATCACACTACACCACAACACACCTCAACACATCAAAATTCACAATCACATCAACATATCATATCACACACACACACACACCACAACACACACACACACACATCAACATTCATCATATCACACTACACCACAACACACCTCAACACAGCATCAACACACTTCATCATATCACACTACACCACAACACACCTCAACACATCACAAACAACATCAACATATCACACACACCACAACACACCACAACACAGCACAACACATCAACATTCATCATATCACACTACACCACAACACACAACACAACACATCAACATTCATCATATCACACTACACCACAACACACCTCAACACATCAAACATTCATCATATCACACTACACCACAACACACCTCAACACATCAACATTCATCATATCACACTACACCACAACACACACACACCAACACATCACATCACACACACAACACACCTCATCACATCACATATCACACTACACCACAACACACCTCAACACATCAACATTCATCATATCACACTACACCACAACACACCTCAACACATCAACATTCATCATATCACACTACACCACAACACACCTCAACACAACACATATCACACAACACACCTCAACACATCAACATTCATCATATCACACACACCACAACACATCACAACACATCAACATTCATCATATCACACTACACCACACATCAACACACATATCACAACACATCAACATTCATCATATCACACTACACCACAACACACCACAACACATCAACATTCACAACACATCATATCACACTACACCACAACACACACACACAACATTCATCATATCACACTACACACCACAACACAACATCATCACACACTACACCACAACACACCACACATCAACACACATATCAACACACACACAACACATCACATCACAACACACAACACAACACACACACCACAACACACCACAACACATCAACATTCATCATATCACACTACACCACAACACATCATATCACACACATCAACATTCATCATATCACACTACACCACAACACACCTCAACACATCAACATTCATCATATCACACTACACCACAACACACCTCAACACATCAACAATCATCATATCACACTACACCACAACACACACAACACACTACACCACAACACAACACATCAACATTCATCATCATACACCACACACTACACCACAACACACACACAACACATCAACATTCATCATATCACACACCACAACACAACACACCACAACACACCACACAACAACATCAACATTCATCATATCACACTACACCACAACACACCTCAACACATCAACATTCATATCATCATATCACACTACACCACAACACACACACCACAACACATCAAAATTCACACACTACAGCACAACACATCAACATTCATCATATCACACACTACACCACAACACACCTCAACACATCAACATTCATCATATCACACTACACCACAACACACCTCAACACAGCACAACACATCAACATTCATCATATCACACTACACCACAACACACCACAACACATCAACATATCATATCACACTACACCACAACACACATCAACAGCACAACACATCAACATCATCACACACATCACAACACACCACAACACATCAACATTCATCATATCACACTACACACAACACACCTCAACACATCAACATTCATCATATCACACTACACCACAACACACCTCAACACATCACAACACATTCATCATATCACACTACACCACAACACACCTCAACACATCAACATTCATCATATCACACTACACCACAACACACCTCAACACAGCACAACACATCAATTCATCATATCACACTACACCACAACACACCTCAACAACACATCAACATTCATCACACTACACCACACACACATCAACACATCATATCACACTACACCACAACACACCTCAACACAACACACCACAACACATCAACACATCAACATTCATCATATCACACTACACCACAACACACCTCAACACATCACAACACATCAACATTCATCATATCACACTACACCACAACACACCACAACACATCAACATTCATCATATCACACACACAACAACACACCTCAACACATATCACACTACACCAACAATCACACACTACACCACAACACACAACACATCAACATTCATCATATCACACTACACCACAACA
>CM065694.1:58402529-58407883 GCA_017654935.2 Phymorhynchus buccinoides | reverse complement strand
AGAGTAGAGAAAGAGAGAGAGGAGAGAAGAGAGAGATTAAAGACAGTGTTCACAGCACAACCAAGTTGCACCATTATAATGAACTTACTATGAGGGGACGGCTGTACCCAATTCCTGACTCCTACATGTCTCATCAACTGCAACACTCCCTATCCTCTACAACACAAGACAGAAACATCACAACGATACACTGTACAACTGTACATTACTGACCATTGTACAGCACTGTCAGAAGGTGGAGTGGGTAATCAGACAGGACAGAGCATCAGCTGTACTTCTGCCATTACTGACTCTTGAACAGCTTCTGTGAGATACGTGGGTTTGGTCATCAACAGGACAGCATCATCTGCCAGATTCCTGTAGCCGCAGCCCCACCCTCTGTCCCCGTAACGATCCGCTGAGTGATGGTGGGGGAGCACAGCCACGCCCCAACCACAGTGCGCGTACCTCCCTTACCGCTGTAGTGCTGGCTGGAGCTGCTCTATCACACCTGCAAAATGACATTGACCATTGTCCTCATCACACCATCACCATCATCATCATTGTCATCATCACAGCCACGCCCCAACCACAGTGCGCGAACAACCCTCTAACCGCTGTAGTGCTGCTGGCGATGCTCTTCACCCTGCAAAATGCTTGACCATTGTCCCTACATCATCATCATCCATCATCAACAACGAAAATGGACATTGAAAATCATCAGCATCGTCATCATCACCATCATCATCATCGTCGTCATCATCAGCACAGCCATGCCTACCCACAGTGCACGGACAACCCTTACCACTGTAAGGACCCTGGAGCTGCTTAATTAGGTCTGGCAAAACAACAGAACAAACTGTGTCATTAGCAACAGCAGTCTTACTCCTGTTAATCATCATCATCATCATCATCATCAGTCATCATTACACCATCATCATTGTCATTATCATCGTCATTATCATCAACCACAGCTGTGCACAGATTGCACCATGAAACAGCCCTTACTGCTAAACAATGGCAGAAACCTAGAGCTCCATCAGCCTTCACACAAACATAAAAGCCACCATTTCTGTGACTAAGGCTTGTTTTTGTCAGTAGGACTTAGTAGGTGCGTCGCTACATATGTCAGCTAAGAACAGGCTCCACTGAACTGCACGCAAGTGACTAAGGCATTGTTGTTGTCAGAAGGGGGCTTAGTAGGTGCTGTCCTACGTATGTCATCCTCAGAACGAGGCTCCACTGAACTGCACCATTCTTGACTAAGGCATTGTTGTTGTCCAGTAGGAGGTCTTAGGTCAGGTGCTTTTCTGCTATGTCATCTCAGAACAGGCTCCACTGACTGCACCATTCTGTGACTAAGGCATTGTTTGTTGTCAGTAGGGGGCTTAGGAGGTGCGTCCTACTTATGTCAGCTCAGAACAGGCTGCCCACTGCACTGCACCATTTCTGTACTAGTCATTGTTGTTCTCAGTCAGGGGCTTAGTAGGTCTGTCCTACGTATGTCGCTCAGAACAGGGCTCCACGCACTGCACCATTCTGTGACTAAGGCATTGTTTGTTTGTCAGTAGGGCGTAGTAGGGGCTGTCCTACTATGTCAGCTCAGAACAGGCTCGACTGAACTGCACCATTCTAGTGATTAAAGTGCATTGTGTTGTCAGTAGGGGGCTTAGTAGTGGCTGTCATACGTATGTCACCCAGAACAGGCTCCACTGAAACTGCACCAAAGTGACTCCGCAGCAGTGTCAAGTGGTCTCCTCCGGTGGTTGCCTTCTGATGACCTAACTAGATTCGCTCCCCTTGCACTGCTGAATTTCGGATTCTGGCGGCTGACAAAACCGGAGGTGGTTGAGAGTTGGGACTTGGAATATGCATAATCGTGTGGATGCCAGATGGGACTGATTATGACTCATAATAGTGGGAGGCGAGTTGGGCTGTTTGACTCATAATAGTGTGGATGCGAGTTTGGGACTGATTACGACTCCTAATAGTGTGGATGCGAGATGGAACTATTATGACGCATATAGTGTGGATGCGAGTTGGGACTGAGGGGGGGAGATTATGACTCATAATAGTGTGGATGCAGTTGGGACTGATTATGACTCTAATAGTGTGGATGGCGAGATGGGACGATTATGACCTCATATAGTGTGGACGAGTTGGACTGATTATGACTCATAATATTGTGGATTCCAGTTGGGACTGATTAGACTCATAATATTGTGGATTGCGAGTTCATAATAGTGTGGATGCGAGTTGGGACTGATTATGACTCATAATAGTGTGGATGCGAGTTGGGACTGATTATGACTCATAATAGTGTGGATGCCAGTTGGGACTGATTATGACTCATAATAGTGTGGATGCGAGTTGGGACTCGGAATATGACTCATAATAGTGTGGATGCGAGATGGGACTGATTATGACTCATAATAGTGTGGATGCGAGTTGGGACTGATTATGACTCATAATAGTGTGGATGCCAGTTGGGACTCGGAATATGACTCATAATAGAGTAAAAGACCTGTTACAACATAATCAGAATTCTGTGTTAAATCTGGGGGGCCCGCCTTACAACAAAATGTCTGTAGCAACAAAAGACTGTCACCTGTGACGCGCGTTGACCCGTCGTCCATCCCAGTCACACTGCTGTGGGCGTACGCGGCTCTGCGGTTGTGTAACTCCCCCGCAGTAATCTGCCCCTGGAACACCGCGCGCTCCAGGTCACCACTCAACTGCTGACGCGCCGTCAGCGAATCATCCCTTCCCTGCTGGGCCGAGGTGGAAAATAAGACAGTCTGTGTTAGCTTCTACTGTTGGAACATCATAGCAGTTACATTGATGATTCTTCTACACCTTCCTGGAACATCATAGCAGTTACATTGATGATTCTTCTACACCTTCCTGGAACATCATAGCAGTTACATTGAATGATCAGCACTTCTACACCTTCCTGGAACATCATAGCAGTTACATTGAATGATCAGCACTTCAACACCTTCCTGGAACATCACAGCAGTTACATTGAATGATCAGCACTTCTACACCTTCCTGGAACATCACAGCAGTTACATTGATGATTCTTCTACACCTTCCTGGAACATCACAGCAGTTACATTGATGATTCTTCTACACCTTCCTGGAACATCATAGCAGTTACATTGATGATTCTTCTACACCTTCCTGGAACATCATAGCAGTTACATTGATGATCAGCACTTCTACACCTTCCTGGAACATCATAGCAGTTACATTGATGATTCTTCTACACCTTCCTGGAACATCACAGCAGTTACATTGAATGATCAGCACTTCTACACCTTCCTGGAACATCATAGCAGTTACATTGATGATCAGCACTTCTACACCTTCCTGGAACATCACAGCAGTTACATTGATGATCAGCACTTCAACACCTTCCTGGAACATCATAGCAGTTACATTGATGATTCTTCTACACCTTCCTGGAACATCACAGCAGTTACATTGATGATTCTTCTACACCTTCCTGGAACATCATAGCAGTTACATTGAATGATCAGCACTTCAACACCTTCCTGGAACATCACAGCAGTTACATTGAATGATCAGCACTTCAACACCTTCCTGGAACATCACAGCAGTTACATTGATGATTCTTCTACACCTTCCTGGAACATCATAGCAGTTACATTGATGATTCTTCTACACCTTCCTGGAACATCACAGCAGTTACATTGAATGATCAGCACTTCTACACCTTCCTGGAACATCACAGCAGTTACATTGATGATTCTTCTACACCTTCCTGGAACATCATAGCAGTTACATTGATGATTCTTCTACACCTTCCTGGAACATCATAGCAGTTACATTGATGATCAGCACTTCTACACCTTCCTGGAACATCACAGCAGTTACATTGATGATCAACACTTCTACACCTTCCTGGAACATCACAGCAGTTACATTGATGATCAGCACTTCTACACCTTCCTGGAACATCATAGCAGTTACATTGATGATTCTTCTACACCTTCCTGGAACATCACAGCAGTTACATTGATGATCAGCACTTCTACACCTTCCTGGAACATCACAGCAGTTACATTGATGATTCTTCTACACCTTCCTGGAACATCACAGCAGTTACATTGAATGATCAGCACTTCAACACCTTCCTGGAACATCACAGCAGTTACATTGATGATCAGCACTTCAACACCTTCCTGGAACATCATAGCAGTTACATTGATGATTCTTCTACACCTTCCTGGAACATCACAGCAGTTACATTGATGATTCTTCTACACCTTCCTGGAACATCACAGCAGTTACATTGATGATCAGCACTTCTACACCTTCCTGGAACATCATAGCAGTTACATTGATGATCAGCACTTCAACACCTTCCTGGAACATCATAGCAGTTACATTGATGATCAGCACTTCTACACCTTCCTGGAACATCATAGCAGTTACATTGATGATTCTTCTACACCTTCCTGGAACATCACAGCAGTTACATTGATGATTCTTCTACACCTTCCTGGAACATCATAGCAGTTACATTGATGATCAGCACTTCTACACCTTCCTGGAACATCATAGCAGTTACATTGATGATCAGCACTTCAACACCTTCCTGGAACATCACAGCAGTTACATTGAATGATCAGCACTTCAACACCTTCCTGGAACATCATAGCAGTTACATTGAATGATCAGCACTTCAACACCTTCCTGGAACATCATAGCAGTTACATTGAATGATCAGCACTTCTACACCTTCCTGGAACATCACAGCAGTTACATTGAATGATCAGCACTTCTACACCTTCCTGGAACATCACAGCAGTTACATTGATGATCAGCACTTCAACACCTTCCTGGAACATCACAGCAGTTACATTGAATGATCAGCACTTCTACACCTTCCTGGAACATCACAGCAGTTACATTGATGATCAGCACTTCTACACCTTCCTGGAACATCATAGCAGTTACATTGAATGATCAGCACTTCTACACCTTCCTGGAACATCATAGCAGTTACATTGATGATCAGCACTTCTACACCTTCCTGGAACATCACAGCAGTTACATTGATGATCAGCACTTCTACACCTTCCTGGAACATCACAGCAGTTACATTGATGATCAACACTTCTACACCTTCCTGGAACATCATAGCAGTTACATTGAATGATCAGCACTTCTACACCTTCCTGGAACAGCCTGAAACGTAGGGGTCCAGGGCTTGCCAGACAAGGTACAGGGGGAGCGTTCATACTGGGGGGTGAGGGGTCAATGCCCCTGAAACTAAATAAATAATGAATGATGCCTTGTTTGTCTCACTTTGGTTTCTGACCCACGCACTGCTAGATGATTGGCAT
>CM065694.1:58367529-58400029 GCA_017654935.2 Phymorhynchus buccinoides | reverse complement strand
CAGCGATGAAGCAAAATGGCCGTTGACATGAGCAGACAACTCCTCCTTGTCTCCCGCCACCCTCTCCCCACACACTGGACACCCCTCCCCTCCCTCCCCACCCTCACAACCCCGCTCCCACACCCCTCTCCCCGACGAAAAAGACGCTCCATCGGGATGATCCGTTTCCACATGACGCGAAAGATCTTTGGGCGAGTCGAACTTTCCACTACAAAAGGGGCAGGAATAGAGATCGGTGAATGTGGATTGGTTCCCTCCACTCCCCCCCTCCCCCACCTCCGCTTCGTCTTCAGCCAGGTGTAGCTGGTTGACGTGAACGTTGATCTCTCCCTCACACTGTGTGTGGAAGGAGCAGAAAGGACAGCGCAAAACCTGACATGTTGGTTCCCTGTCTTGGCTTCCCGACGCTTCACTTTCCAGCGTCACTAGATGCTGGGATGTGGAAGGGGAGGACACACTGGATTTCTTTTGAGGTTGAGCTCCTTTGCTGAGTGATTGGGTGACCTTTCCTGCGGACTGTGACCTCTGAACTCCATCTGGCCTGTAGTCGGATCCCAGTATGACTCGCAGGTTGGATCGATCTTTTGGGTCATCGTCATTAGCATCATCACCGCACTGCATCTCTTCATGGTCAATTTTACCGTCATCAACATCACCATCGATATCATCATCGGTCACATCCACCCCCTCCCCCTCCCCAGGCCGGTCGTTGAGTCGCAGACTGGTTTCAAGGACGTCAAAGCCATTGCTTAAATCGTCAACATTGGACGACTTTTCCGGAATGGACCGACTTGGCTCGGCACCAATATCACACCCTGATTGGCCAGTGCCGCAAGAAACTGATTCCTCATCCGCTGTTCTGGGATTGTGGGACGTTGCTGACTGCAGACGGTTTGCGTTGATGCGAAGCAGACACTGTTGCTGACTGGCGCTGCTGAGGCTACACGGGGGGCAGGAGTGGGTCGACTCGTGCCCTTTGACCTCGGCCCCCTGGTGGTGGCTTTGCAGGTGCCGTTCCATGTCGGGCGCCGTGAAGCCCTCAGCGCTGCACAGGAAGCAGGAGAATCGGCCGCCCTCAGGCCCCTCGCCCTCAGGAGACCCCGGAGAAGGCATGGTGCTGGGGCTGACAGCAGGGTGTAGGCTGTGTCCAGTTGGGGTCAGTGAATGGCGGCTATGGTCTGAGGAGACCCTGGAGAAGGCTTGGTGCTGGGGCTGACAGCAGGGTGTAGGCTGTGTCCAGTTGGGGTCAGTGGATGGCGGCTATGGTCTGAGGAGACCCCGGAGAAGGCTTGGTGCTGGGGCTGACAGCAGGGTGTAGGCTGTGTCCAGTTGGGGTCAGTGAATGGCGGCTATGGTCTGAGGAGACCCTGGAGAAGGCTTGGTGCTGGGGCTGACAGCAGGGTGTAGGCTGTGTCCAGTTGGGGTCAGTGAATGGCGGCTATGGTCTGAGGAGACCCTGGAGAAGGCTTGGTGCTGGGGCTGACAGCAGGGTGTAGGCTGTGTCCAGTTGGGGTCAGTGAATGGCGGCTATGGTCTGAGGAGACCCTGGAGAAGGCTTGGTGCTGGGGCTGACAGCAGGGTGTAGGCTGTGTCCAGTTGGGGTCAGTGAATGGCGGCTATGGTCTGAGGAGACCCTGGAGAAGGCTTGGTGCTGGGGCTGACAGCAGGGTGTAGGCTGTGTCCAGTTGAGGTCAGTGAATGGCGGCTATGGTCTGAGGAGACCCTGGAGAAGGCTTGGTGCTGGGGCTGACAGCAGGGTGTAGGCTGTGTCCAGTTGGGGTCAGTGGATGGCGGCTATGGTCTGAGGAGACCCTGGAGAAGGCTTGGTGCTGGGGCTGACAGCAGGGTGTAGGCTGTGTCCAGTTGGGGTCAGTGAATGGCGGCTATGGTCTGAGGAGACCCTGGAGAAGGCTTGGTGCTGGGGCTGACAGCAGGGTGTAGGCTGTCTCCAGTTGGGGTCAGTGGATGGCGGCTATGGTCTGGAACAGGAAACAGTGAGCGGCTTCATTGTCATTTTATATAATCATCACTGCTGGGGCTGACATCATTGTCATTCTCTATAATCATCAGTTGAACATCATTGTCATGGCGGCTATAATCATCACTGAACAAGGCATGGATTCATATAATCATCACTGAAACATCAGGTGTAGGCTCGTAATCATTGAGGAACATCATTGGCGGCTTTGGTCTGAGGAGACCCTGGAGAAGGCTTTTTTCTGGGGCTGACAGCAGGGTCTATAATCATCACTGAACATCATTGTCATTCTCTATAATCATCACTGAACATCATTGTCTTTCTATATCATGTATCACTGAACGTCCAGTTGGGGTCAGTGGATGGCTATATAATCTGATCAGACCCTGGAGAAGGCATCATGCTGGGGCTGACATGTAGGCTATATCCAGTTGGGGTCACTGAACATCTATTGTCATTCTACCCTGGATAAGGCATGGTGCTGGGGCTGACAGCAGGGTCATTGTCCAGTTCTATAGTGGATCATCTATGGTCTGAGGACATCATTGAGAAGGCTTGGTGCTGGGGCTGACATCAGGGTGTAGGCTGAACATCATTGGATGGCGGCTATGGTCTGAGGAGACCCTGGAGAAGGCATGGTGCTGGGGCTGACAGCAGGGTCATTGTCCAGTTCTCTCATAATCATCTATGGTCTGAGGACACCATGGTCAAGGCTTGGTATGGGGCTGACATCATGTAGGCTGTGTCCAGTCATTGAATCGGCTATGGTCTATAGACCCTGGAGAAGGCATCACTGAACATCATTGTCATTCTATATAATCTGGGGCTGAACATCATTGTCATTCTATAGTAATCATCACTGAACATCATTGTCATTCTATATAATCATCACTGCTGGGGCTGACATCATTGTGTATTCTGTCTATAATCATCACTGAATCATTGTCTGAGGAGACTATATAATCATCACTGAACATCATTGTCATTCTATATAATCATCACTGAACATCATTGTCATTCTATATAATCTGGGGCTGAACATCATTGTGTTTCTATATAATCATCACTGAACATCATTGTCATTGGCGGCTATAATCATCAGACCCCGGAGAAGGCATCAGCTGGGGCTTCAGCATGTAGGCTGTCTCAAGTAGGGGTCAGTGGATGGCGGCTGGTCTGGAACAGTAAACAGTGATTGTCTTCATTGTCATTTTATAATCATCACTGAACATCATTGTCATTCTATATAATCATCACTGAACATCATTGTCATTCTCTATAATCATCACTGAACATCATTGTCATTCTATATAATCATCACTGAACATCATTGTCTTTCTATATAATCATCACTGAACATCATTGTCTTTCTATATAATCATCACTGAACATCATTGTCATTCTATATAATCATCACTGAACATCATTGTCATTCTCTATAATCATCACTGAACATCATTGTCATTCTCTATAATCATCACTGAACATCATTGTCTTTCTATATAATCATCACTGAACATCATTGTCATTCTCTATAATCATCACTGAACATCATTGTCATTCTCTATAATCATCACTGAACATCATTGTCATTCTATATAATCATCACTGAACATCATTGTCATTCTCTATAATCATCACTGAGAACAACCCTGAGTTGACTTCCTACTATAAGCATTCACATAGCCAACTGACAGCATTGTCTTGTCTATAGGATCTCAGCTGAACCATCATTGTCATTCCTGTAATAATCATTCCAACTGAACATCATGGTCCCATTCTGTGAATAATCGAATCACTGAAGACATCATTGTCATTTCCCCTCCTCTATAATCATCAATCACTGAACATCAGGTGTTTGTGATTCATCTAACTTAGACTCATGACTGAACTCAATCCCTTCAATTAAGGCCAATAGTACAGGGAGAAACTGCTGTACAGGAACTAAGTGTCTAGTGAACGTGTTTGACAATCATTGCAACCAGCTTAGGCGGTTTGTGAAGGACTAGACTGTGACTGTATAATCCAACCAGTAGGTGTTTGTGAAGGACTAGACTGTGACTGTATAATCCAACCAGTAGGTGTTTGTGAAGGACTACCCTGTGACTGTACAATCCAACCAGTAGGCGTTTGTGAAGGACTAGACTGTGACTGTACAATCCAACCAGTAGGTGTTTGTGAAGGACTAGACTGTGACTGTATAATCCAACCAGTAGGTGTTTGTGAAGGACTAGACTGTGACTGTATAATCCAACCAGTAAGCGTTTGTGAAGGACTACCCTGTGACTGTACAATCCAACCAGTAGGCGTTTGTGAAGGACTAGACTGTGACTGTATAATCCAACCAGTAGGTGTTTGTGAAGGACTAGACTGTGGACGGTAGCAAACAACCAACCGTAGGCGTTTCTGAAGACTATACTGTGACTGTACATCACCAATAAGGCTTCTAACAGCTGTTTTTTATGACCTGCCCAACGCCAGCTGTCCCACAAATCATCAATTGGCCAACAAAGTGGGAATTACTTTGGTAAGGCATTTCCACTTAAACAACTCCCAGCCCTGCCCTCCATACCAGCATCTACCGCCTCTGCTATCTGGAAGTATTCATTATGGAAAACAGTTTGGCTTTCATTGTGCCAAATACTTTTATTATAACGCCTAAGAAAAGTCTTCAGCTATTAGATGAGTTTTAGTCAGACTTTATTTCGCTTAACGATTGAAGTTATTCCAACTATCCAAGAGTCAAGACAAGAACTAGTTAAATTTTCCAACTTTAATTCATTCAGTCATCAAATCTTCAAAACGATGAAAACTTGAAGTTGGCGTCAAATGAAGAAGAGAAGAAGTGAGGGTAAAAAGTGGCAGATCAACACCCCTCCACCATTTCTCGGTTCTTTCCGGTTTTTTCAGTCCTGCTTTCTTACTGCAGATTGAGCACTTCAACCTCTATTCACTATTGTTTCTATATTGACGTTAGATTTTCAATCCATTTACCCAATTAGCTCCATTTGCGGTGTGAGGCTGTGGGAAAGTACTTTCTACGCTCCGCATTTCTGATCCTTGGGATAGGGACCTCGGTTTTAAAGGTCTCATCCAAGATTCAGGAAATGGGAGTAAAGTAATCTTTCCCACAGCCGCAACACCGCAAATGGAGCTATTGTGTAAATGGAGGAAATTACGTTAAATATCGAAAACAATAGTGAATAGAGGTTTGAAGTGGCTCAATCTGCAGTAAAAGGCTCTAGACTGAAAAACCGGAAAGAACCGCGAAATGGAGGAGGGGTGTTGATCGCATCTTTACCCTCCACTTCTTCTCTTCTTCATTTTGGACGTCCAACTTCAAGTTCACGTTTTGAAGATTTTGATGACTGAATTGAATTAAATTGGAAATTTACTAGTTCTTGTCTTGACTCTTGGATTAGTTGGAATAACTTCAATTGCTTAAGCGAAAATCAATTCTGACCTAAACTCATCTGAATAGCTGAATACTTTTTTCTTAGGCTTAATAATATTTGGCAAAATGAAGCCACTGTTTCCATTAATGATAACTTTCCGATAGCAGAGAGGTAGCTGCCTGGTCTGGAAGGGCAGGGCTATAGGCGTGTTTAAAGTGGAAATGCCTTACCAAAGTTACATTCCCCTTTGTTGGCCAAATGCATGAGGACGCTGCGTTTGGGCAGGTCCATAAAAACAGCCTGTTCAGACGCCTATTGGTTTGGATTGTACAGTCACATTCTAGGCCTTCAGAAACGCCTACTGGGTTGGGTGTATCAGTCAAAAAACAACAGTTTTTTTTTTTTTTCTAGTCCTTCACAAACACCTACGGTTGGATTGGTACAGTCCAGGGTAAGTCCTTCCACAACAACTACTGGTTTGTGATTATACAGTCACAGTCCTAGTCCTTCACAAACGTCCTACTGTTGAATTGTACAGTCCCAGGGTATTCCTTCACAAACGCACTGGTTGATTATACAGTCCTCTAGTCCTTCACAACGCCTACTGGTTTGGATTGTACAGTCCAGCTAGTCCTTCACAAACGCTTACTGGTTTGATGTACAGTCACAGTCTAAGATCCTTCACAAACGCCTACTGTTGGATTGTACAGTCACAGGGTAGGCCTTCCAAACGCCTACTGGTTGGTAGTACAGTCACAGTCTCGTCCTTTCACAAACGCCTACTGTTGGATTGTACAGTCCCCGGGTAGTCCTTCACAAACGCCTACTGGTTGGATTGTACAGTCACAGTCCTAATCCTTCACAACGCCTACTGTTGGATTGTCCAGTCCAGCTAGTCCTTCACAAACACCTACTGGTTGGATTGTAACGTCCACAGTCTAGTCCTTCAAAAACGCCTACTGTTGGATTTTTTTTTTTTTTTTTTGTTTTTTTTGTAAAAAAAAAACACAAACGCTTACTGGTTGGATTGTACAGTCACAGTCTAGTCCTTCAGAAACG
Organism: Phymorhynchus buccinoides; assembly: GCA_017654935.2. NCBI lineage: Eukaryota > Metazoa > Mollusca > Gastropoda > Neogastropoda > Raphitomidae > Phymorhynchus > Phymorhynchus buccinoides. Next base: position 58,393,597 of record CM065694.1, on the reverse strand, counting down.
CCTACTGGTTGGATTGTACAGTCACAGGGTAGTCCTTCACAAACACTTACTGGTTGGATTGTACAGTCACAGGGTAGTCCTTCACAAACACCTACTGGTTGGATTGTACAGTCACAGGGTAGTCCTTCACAAACGCTTACTGGTTGGATTGTACAGTCACAGTCTAGTCCTTCACAAACGCCTACTGGTTGGATTGTACAGTCGCAGTCTAGTCCTTCACAAACGCCTAAGCTGTAGCATGATTCTCCAACACTCTAGACAATAGTTTACTGTACAGTTCTCCCTGTACTATTGGCCCTAATTGAAGGCTGATGTTCAGTGATGATTATAGAGAATGACAATGATGTTCAGTGATGATTATAGAGAATGACAATGATGTTCAGTGATGATTATAGAGAATGACAATGATGTTCAGTGATGATTATATAGAAAGACAATGATGTTCAGTGATGATTATATAGAATGACAATGATGTTCAGTGATGATTATATAGAATGACAATGATGTTCAGTGATGATTATAGAGAATGACAATGATGTTCAGTGATGATTATATAGAATGACAATGATGTTCAGTGATGATTATATAGAATGACAATGATGTTCAGTGATGATTATATAGAATGACAATGATGTTCAGTGATGATTATATAGAATGACAATGATGTTCAGTGATGATTATAGAGAATGACAATGATGTTCAGTGATGATTATATAGAATGACAATGATGTTCAGTGATGATTATATAGAATGACAATGATGTTCAGTGATGATTATAGAGAATGACAATGATGTTCAGTGATGATTATATAGAATGACAATGATGTTCAGTGATGATTATATAGAATGACAATGATGTTCAGTGATGATTATATAGAATGACAATGATGTTCAGTGATGATTATATAGAAATGACAATGATGACCCCAACTGGACACAGCCTACACCCTGTGTCAGCCCCAGCACCAAGCCTGGGTCTTCAGAGCATAGCCGCCATTCACTGACCCCAACTGACACATGCTGTCAGCCCCAGCACCAAGCCTCTCCAGGGTGACCATATTCACTGACCTCAGAATGCCAATGATGTTCAGCCCCAGCATGATTCTCCGAGGTCTCCTCAGACAATGATGTTCAGTGATGATTACTATAAACACAGACAATGAAGCCCCAGCACCATGCCTTCTCCAGGGTCTCCTCAGACCATAGCCGCCATTCACTGACCCCAACTGGACACAGCCTACACCCTGCTGTCAGCCCCAGCACCAAGCCTTCTCCAGGGTCTCCTCAGACCATAGCCGCCATTCACTGACCCCAACTGGACACAGCCTACACCCTACACCCTGCTGTCAGCCCCAGCACCAAGCCTTCTCCAGGGTCTCCTCAGACCATAGCCGCCATTCACTGACCCCAACTGGACACAGCCTACACCCTGCTGTCAGCCCCAGCACCAAGCCTTCTCCAGGGTCTCCTCAGACCATAGCCGCCATTCACTGACCCCAACTGGACACAGCCTACACCCTGCTGTCAGCCCCAGCACCAAACCCTGCTGTCAGCCCCAGCCTTCTCCAGGGTCTCCTCAGACCATAGCCGCCATTCACTGACCCCAACTGGACACAGCCTACACCCTGCTGTCAGCCCCAGCACCAAGCCTTCTCCAGGGTCTCCTCAGACCATAGCCGCCATCCACTGACCCCAACTGGAGACAGCCTACACCCTGCTGTCAGCCCCAGCACCAAGCCTTCTCCAGGGTCTCCTCAGACCATAGCCGCCATTCACTGACCCCAACTGGACACAGCCTACACCCTGCTGTCAGCCCCAGCACCAAGCCTTCTCCAGGGTCTCCTCAGACCATAGCCGCCATTCACTGACCCCAACTGGACACAGCCTACACCCTGCTGTCAGCCCCAGCACCAAGCCTTCTCCAGGGTCTCCTCAGACCATAGCCGCCATCCACTGACCCCAACTGGACACAGCCTACACCCTGCTGTCAGCCCCAGCACCAAGCCTTCTCCAGGGTCTCCTCAGACCATAGCCGCCATCCACTGACCCCAACTGGACACAGCCTACACCCTGCTGTCAGCCCCAGCACCAAGCCTTCTCCAGGGTCTCCTCAGACCATAGCCGCCATTCACTGACCCCAACTGGACACAGCCTACACCCTGCTGTCAGCCCCAGCACCAAGCCTTCTCCAGGGTCTCCTCAGACCATAGCCGCCATTCACTGACCTCAACTGGACACAGCCTACACCCTGCTGTCAGCCCCAGCACCAAGCCTTCTCCAGGGTCTCCTCAGACCATAGCCGCCATTCACTGACCCCAACTGGACACAGCCTACACCCTGCTGTCAGCCCCAGCACCAAGCCTTCTCCAGGGTCTCCTCAGACCATAGCCGCCATTCACTGACCCCAACTGGACACAGCCTACACCCTGCTGTCAGCCCCAGCACCAAGCCTTCTCCAGGGTCTCCTCAGACCATAGCCGCCATTCACTGACCCCAACTGGACACAGCCTACACCCTGCTGTCAGCCCCAGCACCAAGCCTTCTCCAGGGTCTCCTCAGACCATAGCCGCCATCCACTGACCCCAACTGGACACAGCCTACACCCTGCTGTCAGCCCCAGCACCAAGCCTTCTCCAGGGTCTCCTCAGACCATAGCCGCCATTCACTGACCCCAACTGGACACAGCCTACACCCTGCTGTCAGCCCCAGCACCATGCCTTCTCCAGGGTCTCCTCAGACCATAGCCGCCATTCACTGACCTCAACTGGACACAGCCTACACCCTGCTGTCAGCCCCAGCACCATGCCTTCTCCAGGGTCTCCTCAGACCATAGCCGCCATTCACTGACCTCAACTGGACACAGCCTACACCCTGCTGTCAGCCCCAGCACCAAGCCTTCTCCAGGGTCTCCTCAGACCATAGCCGCCATCCACTGACCCCAACTGGACACAGCCTACACCCTGCTGTCAGCCCCAGCACCATGCCTTCTCCGGGGTCTCCTGAGGGCGAGGGGCCTGAGCCGGCCATTCACCTGCTTCCTGTGCAGGCTGAGGGCTTCACACGCCCGACATCAGAACCACCTGCAAAGCCACCACCAGGGTAGCCTCAGAGGGCACGAGCCGCCACTCACTGCCCCCAGTGTAGCCTCAGCAGCGCCAGTCAGCAACAGCTGTCAGCTTCGCATCAACGCAAACCGTCTGCAGTCAGCAACGTCCCACAATCCCAGAACAGCGGATGAGGAATCAGTTTCTTGCGGCACTGGCCAATCAGGGTGTGATATTGGTGCCGAGCCAAGTCGGTCCATTCCGGAAAAGTCGTCCAATGTTGACGATTTAAGCAATGGCTTTGACGTCCTTGAAACCAGTCTGCGACTCAACGACCGGCCTGGGGAGGGGGAGGGGGTGGATGTGACCGATGATGATATCGATGGTGATGTTGATGACGGTAAAATTGACCATGAAGAGATGCAGTGCGGTGATGATGCTAATGACGATGACCCAAAAGATCGATCCAACCTGCGAGTCATACTGGGATCCGACTACAGGCCAGATGGAGTTCAGAGGTCACAGTCCGCAGGAAAGGTCACCCAATCACTCAGCAAAGGAGCTCAACCTCAAAAGAAATCCAGTGTGTCCTCCCCTTCCACATCCCAGCATCTAGTGACGCTGGAAAGTGAAGCGTCGGGAAGCCAAGACAGGGAACCAACATGTCAGGTTTTGCGCTGTCCTTTCTGCTCCTTCCACACACAGTGTGAGGGAGAGATCAACGTTCACGTCAACCAGCTACACCTGGCTGAAGACGAAGCGGAGGTGGGGGAGGGGGGGAGTGGAGGGAACCAATCCACATTCACCGATCTCTATTCCTGCCCCTTTTGTAGTGGAAAGTTCGACTCGCCCAAAGATCTTTCGCGTCATGTGGAAACGGATCATCCCGATGGAGCGTCTTTTTCGTCGGGGAGAGGGGTGTGGGAGCGGGGTTGTGAGGGTGGGGAGGGAGGGGAGGGGTGTCCAGTGTGTGGGGAGAGGGTGGCGGGAGACAAGGAGGAGTTGTCTGCTCATGTGCAACGGCCATTTTGCTTCATCGCTGAGTGCCAGAATATCTCAAGGTGAGTTGTCTGTCTGTGCTCCGACTGACTCAGTCTGAGTCTCTCTTCGCAGGAAAGGTCACCCAATCTCTCAGCTCTCTCTCAACCTCTCCAGTCTCTCCCCTTCCACATCCCAGCATCTAGTGACTCTGGAAAGTGAAGCGTCGGGAAGCCAAGACAGGGAACCAACATGTCAGGTTTTGCGCTGTCCTTTCTGCTCCTTCTTCACACACAGTCTGAGGGAGAGATCTCGTTCTCGTCAACCAGCTACACCTCTGAAGACTCTCGGAGGTGGGGGAGGGGGGGAGTGGATCTCTAATTTCAATCCACATCTCTCCGATCTCTCTTCCTGCTCCTTTCTAGTGGAAAGTTCTCTCTCTCTTTCTTTCGCTCATCTGGAAACTCTCCCGATCTCTCGTCTTTTTCGTCTCTCTCGGGGTCTCTCTCGGGGTTGTGAGGGTGGGGAGGGAGGGGAGGGGTGTCCAGTGTGTCTCTCTTCTCTGGCGGGAGACAAGGAGGAGTTCTCTGCTCATGTCAACGGCCATTTTGCTTCTCGCTCTCTCTCAGAATCTCTCAAGGTCTCTCTCTGTCTCTGCTCTCTCTCAGTTCTGAGTCTCTCTTCTCCTTCTCTCTCTCTCTGTCTCTCTCTTCTCTCTCTCTCTACACATCTCTTCTCTCTCTCTCTCTCTTCTCTCTGAGTCTCTCTCTCTCTTCTCTTTCTCTCTGTTCTCTCTCTCCTCTCATTATCTATCTGTCTCACTATCTGACATCTCTCTCTCTTTTTTCTCTCTCTCTCTCAGTCTCTCTCTCTCTCTCTGTCTCTCTCTCTGACTCTCTCTCTCCTCTCTCTTCTCTCTCTGCTCTCTCTCTCTCTCTCTCTCTGAGTCTCTCTCTGAGTCTCTCTCTCTCTCAGTTTCTTTTTTTCCCCTTCATTATCTATGTGTCTCACAATGACATCTACACACAGCATGATACACACCTGCCTTTCCTTCATTATCTGTGTGTCTCACAATGACATATCTACACACACAGCATGATACACACCTGCCTTTCCTTCATTATCTGTGTGTCTCACAATGACATCTACACACACAGCATGATACACACCTGCCTTTCCTTCATTATCTATGTGTCTCACAATGACATCTACACACACAGCATGATACACACCTGCCTTTCCTTCATTATCTGTGTGTCTCACAATGACATAGGTCTACACACAGCATGATACACACCTGCCTTTCCTTCATTATCTGTGTGTCTCACAATGACATCTACACACAGCATGATACACACCTGCCTTTCCTTCATTATCTATGTGTCTCACAATGACATCTACACACAGCATGATACACACCTGCCTTTCCTTCATTATCTGTGTGTCTCACAATGACATAGGTCTACACACAGCATGATACACACCTGCCTTTCCTTCATTATCTGTGTGTCTCACAATGACATCTACACACACAGCATGATACACACCTGCCTTTCCTTCATTATCTGTGTGTCTCACAATGACATCTACACACAGCATGATACACACCTGCCTTTCCTTCATTATCTGTGTCTCACAATGACATCTACACACAGCATGATACACACCTGCCTTTCCTTCATTATCTGTGTGTCTCACAATGACATCTACACACAGCATGATACACACCTGCCTTTCCTTCATTATCTGTGTGTCTTACAATGACATATCTACACACACAGCATGATACACACCTGCCTTTCCTTCATTATCTATGTGTCTCACAATGACATCTACACACAGCATGATACACACCTGCCTTTCCTTCATTATCTATGTGTCTCACAATGACATCTACACACAGCATGATACACACCTGCCTTTCCTTCATTATCTGTGTGTCTCACAATGACATATCTACACACACAGCATGATACACACCTGCCTACACTTACAAACAACAGGCGTGATTAACAGTTGAGGAACTGAAACTGTTATGATTTATTGCAGTACAATGTGCTCTGTGTGTCTCACAATGATCTACACACACAGCATGATACACACCTGCCTACACTTTGTGACTTGCAAACAACAGGCGTGATTAACAGTATGCGAACTTAAGCTGTTATGATTTATTGCAGTACAATGTGCTCTGTGTGTCTCACAATGACATCTACTCACACAGCATGATTATTGATACACACCTGCCTACACTTACAAACAACAGGCATGATTAACAGTAGAGAAACTGAAACTGTTATGATTTATTGCAGTACAATGTGCTCTCTTGCTGAGTGGATTATTTTGTGGACATTGATTTTGTTGTTGGTTTTCAGCCAGCGCTGAAGAGGACCACCAGATGGCTCTGCAGCTACAGAAGGAAGAGGAGCATCAACGGCAACAACAACAGCAAGCGACGGAAGCTGGACAGGTAATTTGGAACAAAGAAAGGAAAACGCACCTGTGGATATGTTTCAAAACACATTACCAATGTAATGCGTGCTACTGCTGGAGTGCTACTCTTCAGGGCATGTGCCTGAATGCAGATAAAATTTGAAAAGAAAAATGGAAAGTTATCTCTTTATTTCACCTTCCCATCTTTGTCTCCACCACGGCTTCCTCATGTTGTACTTTGCTTCGAGGAGAGCCTGTCTGATTCCTTTAAACAACATTATTTATTTACGAAATTGAACAAAGGGTGAATACTCTCTCTCTAATTAACTCCCCTCCACCAAAGTTGATTACGATGCCAATCACCTAACAGTGCGTGGGTCAGAACCAAAGTGAGACAAACAAAGCATCATTCATTATTTATTTAGTTTCAGGGGCATTGACCCCTCACCCCCCAGTATGAACGCTCCCCCTGTACCTTGTCTGGCAAGCCCTGGACCCCTACGTTTCAGGCTGTTCCAGGAAGGTGTAGAAGTGCTGATCATTCAATGTAACTGCTGTGATGTTCCAGGAAGGTGTAGAAGTGCTGATCATTCAATGTAACTGCTGTGATGTTCCAGGAAGGTGTAGAAGTGCTGATCATCAATGTAACTGCTATGATGTTCCAGGAAGGTGTTGAAGTGCTGATCATCAATGTAACTGCTGTGATGTTCCAGGAAGGTGTAGAAGTGCTGATCATCAATGTAACTGCTATGATGTTCCAGGAAGGTGTTGAAGTGCTGATCATCAATGTAACTGCTGTGATGTTCCAGGAAGGTGTAGAAGTGCTGATCATCAATGTAACTGCTGTGATGTTCCAGGAAGGTGTAGAAGTGCTGATCATTCAATGTAACTGCTGTGATGTTCCAGGAAGGTGTAGAAGAATCATCAATGTAACTGCTGTGATGTTCCAGGAAGGTGTAGAAGTGCTGATCATCAATGTAACTGCTGTGATGTTCCAGGAAGGTGTAGAAGAATCATCAATGTAACTGCTATGATGTTCCAGGAAGGTGTAGAAGTGCTGATCATCAATGTAACTGCTGTGATGTTCCAGGAAGGTGTAGAAGTGCTGATCATCAATGTAACTGCTGTGATGTTCCAGGAAGGTGTAGAAGTGCTGATCATCAATGTAACTGCTGTGATGTTCCAGGAAGGTGTAGAAGAATCATCAATGTAACTGCTATGATGTTCCAGGAAGGTGTAGAAGTGCTGATCATCAATGTAACTGCTGTGATGTTCCAGGAAGGTGTAGAAGAATCATCAATGTAACTGCTATGATGTTCCAGGAAGGTGTAGAAGAATCATCAATGTAACTGCTGTGATGTTCCAGGAAGGTGTAGAAGAATCATCAATGTAACTGCTATGATGTTCCAGGAAGGTGTAGAAGAATCATCAATGTAACTGCTATGATGTTCCAACAGTAGAAGCTAACACAGACTGTCTTATTTTCCACCTCGGCCCAGCAGGGAAGGGATGATTCGCTGACGGCGCGTCAGCAGTTGAGTGGTGACCTGGAGCGCGCGGTGTTCCAGGGGCAGATTACTGCGGGGGAGTTACACAACCGCAGAGCCGCGTACGCCCACAGCAGTGTGACTGGGATGGACGACGGGTCAACGCGCGTCACAGGTGACAGTCTTTTGTTGCTACAGACATTTTGTTGTAAGGCGGGCCCCCCAGATTTAACACAGAATTCTGATTATGTTGTAACAGGTCTTTTACTCTATTATGAGTCATATTCCGAGTCCCAACTGGCATCCACACTATTATGAGTCATAATCAGTCCCAACTCGCATCCACACTATTATGAGTCATAATCAGTCCCAACTCGCATCCACACTATTATGAGTCATATTCCGAGTCCCAACTCGCATCCACACTATTATGAGTCATAATCAGTCCCAACTGGCATCCACACTATTATGAGTCATAATCAGTCCCAACTGGCATCCACACTATTATGAGTCATAATCAGTCCCATCTCGCATCCACACTATTATGAGTCATAATCAGTCCCAACTCGCATCCACACTATTATGAGTCATAATCAGTCCCAACTGGCATCCACACTATTATGAGTCATAATCAGTCCCATCTCGCATCCACACTATTATGAGTCATAATCAGTCCCATCTCGCATCCACACTATTATGAGTCGTAATCAGTCCCAACTCGCATCCACACTATTATGAGTCATAATCAGTCCCAACTCGCATCCACACTATTATGAGTCATAATCAGTCCCATCTCGCATCCACACTATTATGAGTCATATTCCAAGTCCCAACTCTCAACCACATCCCGGTTTTGTCAGGCCGCAGAATCCGAAATCAGCAGTGCAAGGGGAGCGAATCTATGTTAGGCCATCAGGAGGCAACCACCCGAGGAGACACTGCACTGCTGCTGAGTCACTTTGGTGCAGTTCAGTGGAGCCTGTTCTGGGCTGACATACGTATGACAGCACCTACTAAGCCCCCTACTGACAACAACAATGCCTTAGTCACAGAATGGTGCAGTTCAGTGGAGCCTGTTCTGAGCTGACATACGTAGGACAGCACCTACTAAGCCCCCTACTGACAACAACAATGCCTTAGTCACAGAATGGTGCAGTTCAGTGGAGCCTGTTCTGAGCTGACATACGTAGGACAGCACCTACTAAGCCCCCTACTGAGAACAACAATGCCTTAGTCACAGAATGGTGCAGTTCAGTGGAGCCTGTTCTAAGCTGACATACTCAGGACACCACCTACTAAGCCCCCTACTGACAACAACAATGCCTTAGTCACAGAATGGTGGAGTTCAGTGGAGCCTGTTCTGAGCTGACATACGCAGAACAGCACCTACTAAGCCCCCTACTGACAACAACAATGCCTTAGTCACAGAATGGTGCAGTTCAGTGGAGCCTGTTCTGAGCTGACATACGTAGGACAGCACCTACTAAGCCCCCTACTGACAACAACAATGCCTTAGTCACTTTGGTGGAGTTCAGTGGAGCCTGTTCTAAGCTGACATATGTAGGACAGCACCTACTAAGTCCCCTACTGACAACAACAATGCCTTAGTCACAGAATGGTGGCTGTTAATGTTTGTGTGAAGGCTGATGGAGCTCTAGGTTTCTGCCATTGTTTAGCAGTAAGGGCTGTTTTCATGGTGCAATCTGTGCACAGCTGTGGTGATGATAATGACGATGATAATGACAATGATGATGGTGATAATGATGACTGTGATGATGATGATTACCAGGAGATAAGACTGCTGTTGCTAATGACACAGTTTGTTCCTGTTGTTTTGCAGACCTAATTAAGCAGCTCCAGTGGCCTTACAGTGGTAAGGGTTGTCCGCGCACTGTGGTTCAGGCATGGCTGTGCTGATGATGACGACGATGATGATGATGGTGATGATGACGATGATGATGATGACGATTGTCAATGTCCATTTTCGTTGTTGATGATGATGATGATGATGATGACAATGGTCAATGTCATTTTGCAGGTGTGATAGAGCATCTCCAGCAGCACTACAGCGGTAAGGGTTGTTCGCGCACTGTGGTTGGGCGTGGCTGTGATGATGATGGTGCAATGATGATGATGGTGATGGTGATGATGATGACAATGGTCAATGTCATTTTGCAGGTGTGATAGAGCATCTCCAGCAGCACTACAGCGGTAAGGGTTGTCCGCGCACTGTGGTTGGGGCGTGGCTGTGCTCCCCCACCCATCACTACAGCGGATCGTACGGGGACAGAGGGTGGGGCTGCGGCTACAGGAATCTGCAGATGATGCTGTCCTGTCTGATGACCCAACCCACGTATCTCACAGAGCTGTTCAATGGTCAGTAATGGTCAGTAATGTACAGATGATGCTGTCCTGTCTGATGACCCACTCCACCTATCTGACAGTGCTGTACAATGGTCAGTAATGTACAGTTGTACAGTTGTATCGTTGTGATGTTTCTGTATTGTGTTGTAGAGGATAGGGAGTGTTGCAGTTGATGAGCATGTAGGAGTCATGACTTGGGTACAGCCAGTCCCCTCATAGTCAGTTCATTATCATTGCAACTTGGTTGTGCTGTGAACACTGTCTGTTAATCTCTCTCTCTCTCTCTCTCTCTCTCTCTCTCATCTCTCTCTCTCTCTCTCTCCTCTCTCTCTCTCTCTCTCTCTCTCTCTCTCTGTAGTCTTTTGTGTGTGTGTGTGTGCGTTTCTTTCTTTTTCATTGTGATGTACCAGTAGTCCTGTAAGTGACTAACAAGACGCAGCAGCTACTCTCATTTTTAATTTAATTAATTAAAAAAAGAAAAGAAAAAGATCAACCTTGCAAGGTTTTGGGAAATTCATTTTGTCCCACTTTTTAGAGAGAGAGAGAGAGAGAAAAAAACCAGACAGACAGACAGACAGACGGACAGACGAACACAAAGCATGGCCTTTTCAGTGAAGCTTTCCTGCATGCAGATTAACTTTGTTGACCTTTTCCTACCAGCAGTATGGAGTTGACTGAAATGTCAGATAGATCCCAGCTTGGGGGAAAGGAGCAAGGAAAAGTGTGGGAGCTGTCTATCTTTGGCTGGCGGGGGTGCGAGGAAGAAAAGGAGACCTGTGGCTGATAGGGGCCTGGCTAGCTGAACAGTGCCATGAAGAAAAGGAGACCTGTGGCTGATAGGGGCCTGGCTAGCTGGACAGTGCCATAAAAGGAGACCTGTGGCTGATAGGGGCCTGGCTAGCTGGACAGTGCCATAAAAGGAGACCTGTGTCTGATAGGGGCCTGGCTAGCTGGACAGTGCCATAAAAGGAGACCTGTGGCTGATAGGGGCCTGGCTAGCTGGACAGTGCCATAAAAGGAGACCTGTGGCTGATAGGGGCCTGGATAGCTGGACAGTGCCATAAAAGGAGACCTGTGGCTGATAGGGGCCTGGATAGCTGGACAGTGCCATAAAAGGAGACCTGTGGCTGATAGGGGCCTGGCTAGCTGGACAGTGCCATAAAAGGAGACCTGTGGCTGATAGGGGCCTGGTTAGCTGAACAGTGCCATAAAAGGAGACCTGTGGCTGATAGGGGCCTGGCTAGCTGAACAGTGCCATAAAAGGAGACCTGTGGCTGATAGGGGCCTGGCTAGCTGGACAGTGTGAGGAAGAAAAGGAGACCTGTGGCTGATAGGGGCATGGCTAGCTGAACAGTGCCATAAAAGGAGACCTGTGGCTGATAGGGGCCTGGCTAGCTGGACAGTGCCATAAAAGGAGACCTGTGGCTGATAGGGGCCTGGCTAGCTGAACAGTGCCATAAAAGGAGACCTGTGGCTGATAGGGGCCTGGTTAGCTGAACAGTGCCATAAAAGGAGACCTGTGGCTGATAGGGGCCTGGCTAGCTGAACAGTGCCATAAAAGGAGACCTGTGGCTGATAGGGGCATGGCTAGCTGAACAGTGCCATAAAAGGAGACCTGTGGCTGATAGGGGCCTGGCTAGCTGGACAGTGCCATAAAAGGAGACCTGTGTCTGATAGGGGCCTGGCTAGCTGGACAGTGCCATAAAAGGAGACCTGTGGCTGATAGGGGCCTGGCTAGCTGAACAGTGTGAGGAAGAAAAGGAGACATGTGGCTGATAGGGGCCTGGCTAGCTGGACAGTGCCATAAAAGGAGACCTGTGGCTGATAGGGGCCTGGCTAGCTGGACAGTGCCATAAAAGGAGACCTGTGGCTGATAGGGGCCTGGCTAGCTGGACAGTGCCATAAAAGGAGACCTGTGGCTGATAGGGGCCTGGCTAGCTGGACAGTGCCATAAAAGGAGACCTGTGGCTGATAGGGGCCTGGCTAGCTGGACAGTGCGAGGAAGAAAAGGAGACCTGTGGCTGATAGGGGCCTGGGCCTGTATTCACATTGAGATAGCATGAGACTTATCATCATGATATCTTAGAAGTCCTTCTAAAGTCCTATTAAATCCTTCTACTTTAGAAGGACTTTTCTACTTTAGAAGGACTTCTAAGATATCAATGATAAGTCTCATGCTATCTCAATGTGAATACAGGCCCTGGCTAGCTGAACAGTGTGAGGAAGAACAGAAGACCTGTGGCTGATAGGGGCCTGGCTAGCTGAACAGTGCCATAAAAGGAGACCTGTGGTTGATAGGGGCCTGGATAACTGGACAGTGCCATGAAGAAAAGGAGACCTGTGGCTGATAGGGACATGAATAGCTGAACAGTGTGAGGAAGAACAGGAGACCTGTGGCTGATAGGGGCCTGGCTAGCTGAACAGTGTGAGGAAGAACAGGAGACCTGTGGCTGATAGGGGCCTGGCTAGCTGAACAGTGTGAGGAAGAACAGGAGACCTGTGGCTGATAGGGGCCTGGCTAGCTGAACAGTGTGAGGAAGAACAGGAGACCTGTGGCTGATAGGGGCCTGGCTAGCTGGACAGAGCCAAACACTTTGCAATTGGAAATGCACACTGTGCCCCATCAACTTTAAATGTTCATAACTCTAGAACGCATAAAGATATAAGAATGTTTCTTATATCATTATTAGGAAGAGAATTGTCTGAAGTTTCCAGTTTTACCATTTTCTCAGAATGGTCAGTTTTACCCTTAATGTCCCTTTTGTGGTGATGGATCACATATGGAGTATTGATGTGTATTGGTTTTCTACGGTAATTGAAAATCATGGTACAATTTAGTCTCTTGTTGAAGACTATGACTCTCAAACGAGGGGGCCCTTGCACCGGCTCTGGTGCTGCAGCCAAAGGGATGGGTTGGCCTTTGGGGACCTTCCCCAATACCAGCTGTCCTCAAATCCCTTTGGCCGAGAGAGTGGGGATGTACCCTGGGCAAGGCATCTCCGCTATAAACAAATTCTAGCCCAGCCCCCGCCAGAATAGCATCTGCCCCCTCTGCTATCTGGTAGTCATAGTCTGAAACTACATTGATGATTATTTGCTCCGTTTTATCATTCATCAGGTCAGGCCAAGATCCCCAGCATTCACAAGCTGCAGCAGCTGATAGAGTCAGCCTGGCGCAGAGGGTTTGATGCGGAGGGCAGCCAACAGCTGGGAGGAAAGCTGGTCAACACCCGCAAATGGATCGGAGCCACGGAGATCGTGGCCTTCTTCTCTTCCCTTAGGATAAAGTGAGATGGGGTGCACTGAGTACAGGGGCCGTTTCACCAGAGCCAACGCTCGTAGCAGTTAGCGCAATTCACCAAAAACGGTCCTAAGAAAGGCCTTCATTTGCCGATAGTTTGTCGAACGCTCTGAGCCTCTCCGCAGGCAAGCGCTCGGCGACCTATCACGCGACTTGCATGGAGTTAATACATTTCTTGTTGTTGATTGGCCCATTAAAGTTTGGTTAAAATAATACTTCTTTTTTTTTCCCAATCAGACAAAAGCTTGTAATATTGTTCCGCAAAAGTTTTGTAAAGTCGTTTCTTAGACCCCTTTTGGCGTAACAGTTATCTGCGTGACTAGCGTCCCCTGGTGAAATTGACCCCCGATCTCACACAATATTGACTGTATCAATGCTCCACCTTGTCCTTTGCCGTCCTCTCTTGGGTTAGCCTGTATTGTCTGTCTGACCTTCCTCATGGCAACCTGACCTTCCTTGTGTGAACCTGACCTTCCTTGTGTCACCCTGACCTTCCTCGTGTCGACCTGACCTTCCTCATGTTGACCTGACCTTCCTCATGTCGACCTGACCTTCCTCATGTCGACCTGACCTTACTCGTGCTGACCTTCCTTGTGTCGACCTAACCTTCCTTGTGTTGACCTGACCTTCCTCGTGTTGACCTGACCTTCATCGTGGTGATCCGACCTTCCTTGTGGCGACCTGACCTTCCTCGTGGTGACCTGACCTTCCTCGTGGTGACCTGACCTTCCTCGTGGTGACCTGACCTTCCTCGTGGTGACCTGACCTTCCTCGTGGTGACCTGACCTTCCTCTTCCTTGTGTCACATTGACTTTCCTTGTGTTAACCTGACCTTCCTTGTGTCAACCTGACCTTCCTCGTGTCAACCTGACCTGCCTCATGTCAACATGACCTTCCTTGTGTCAACCTGACCTTCCTTGTGTCAACCTGACCTGCCTCATGTCAACATGACCTTCCTCGTGTCAACATGACCTTCCTCATGTCAACATACTTTGCCTTCTGCTCTGCTCTTCTTCTGACATTCATCTCCTCAGCTGTCATTTAGCAAAAGGAAAACTTGTGGTGAAAGATCTTTTTCCTTTCAAGCTTCAGATGTAGGTTACAAATTGCCCCTGTCTTTCAGACACTTAGCTATGCAGATAGCATTCGAGTTCAACTGAAAATCCTTTTTTTTAAAATGTTGTTTGTTGAATGAAAGGCACTGTGTTGCTGGATGATATTTGGTGGTCATGTTAGTGGTTTTGAATGATGTAAGTATCAAAAGACAGGAAAAGCGTAGGATAGGGCGGCAAGAGGCTGTGAACAACTATAAATAGCAGCAAGAGGTGGAGTAAAGGAGGGCTGTGAACAACTATAAATAGCAGCAAGAGGTGGAGTAAAGGAGGGCTGTGAACAACTATAAATAGCAGCAAGAGGTGGAGTAAAGGAGGACAGTGAATAACTAGATAGCAAGAGGTGGAGTAAAGGAGGACTGTGAACAACTATAAATAGCACCAAGAGGTGGAGTAAAGGAGGACTGTGAACAACTATAAATAGCACCAAGAGGTGGAGTAAAGGAGGACTGTGAACAACTATAAATAGCACCAAGAGGTGGAGTAAAGGAGGGCTGTGAACAACTATAAATAGCAGCAAGAGGTGGAGTAAAGGAGGGCTGTGAACAACTATAAATAGCAAAGAGGTGGAGTAAAGGAGGGCTGTGAACAACTATAAATAGCACCAAGAGGTGGAGTAAAGGAGGACTGTGAACAACTATAAATAGCAGCAAGAGGTGGAGTAAAGGAGGGCTGTGAACAACTATAAATAGCACCAAGAGGTGGAGTAAAGGAGGACTGTGAACAACTATAAATAGCAGCAAGAGGTGGAGTAAAGGAGGGCTGTGAACAACTAGATAGCAAGAGGTGGAGTAAAGGAGGGCTGTGAACAACTATAAATAGCAGCAAGAGGTGGAGTAAAGGAGGGCTGTGAACAACTATAAATAGCAAGAGGTGGAGTAAAGGAGGGCTGTGAACAACTATAAATAGCAGCAAGAGGTGGAGTAAAGGAGGACTGTGAACAACTATAAATAGCAGCAAGAGGTGGAGTAAAGGAGGGCTGTGAACAACTATAAATAGCAGCAAGAGGTGGAGTAAAGGAGGGCTGTGAACAACTATAAATAGCAGCAAGAGGTGGAGTAAAGGAGGGCAGTGAACAACTATAAATAGCAGCAAGAGGTGGAGTAAAGGAGGGCTGTGAACAACTATAAATAGCAGCAAGAGGTGGAGTAAAGGAGGGCTGTGAACAACTATAAATAGCAAAGAGGTGGAGTAAAGGAGGGCTGTGAACAACTATAAATAGCAGCAAGAGGTGGAGTAAAGGAGGACTGTGAACAACTATAAATAGCAGCAAGAGGTGGAGTAAAGGAGGACAGTGAACAACTATAAATAGCAGCAAGAGGTGGAGTAAAGGAGGGCTGTGAACAACTATAAATAGCAGCAAGAGGTGGAGTAAAGGAGGGCTGTGAACAACTAGATAGCAAGAGGTGGAGTAAAGGAGGGCTGTGAACAACTAGATAGCAAGAGGTGGAGTAAAGGAGGACTGTGAACAACTATAAATAGCAGCAAGAGGTGGAGTAAAGGAGGACTGTGAACAACTATAAATAGCACCAAGAGGTGGAGTAAAGGAGGACTGTGAACAACTATAAATAGCAGCAAGAGGTGGAGTAAAGGAGGGCTGTGAACAACTATAAATAGCAGCAAGAGGTGGAGTAAAGGAGGGCTGTGAACAACTATAAATAGCAGCAAGAGGTGGAGTAAAGGAGGGCTGTGAACAACTATAAATAGCAAAGAGGTGGAGTAAAGGAGGACTGTGAACAACTATAAATAGCACCAAGAGGTGGAGTAAAGGAGGACTGTGAACAACTATAAATAGCAGCAAGAGGTGGAGTAAAGGAGGACTGTGAACAACTATAAATAGCAGCAAGAGGTGGAGTAAAGGAGGGCTGTGAACAACTATAAATAGCAGCAAGAGGTGGAGTAAAGGAGGACAGTGAACAACTATAAATAGCAGCAAGAGGTGGAGTAAAGGAGGGCTGTGAACAACTATAAATAGCAGCAAGAGGTGGATAGCAAGAGGTGGAGTAAATGAGGACTGTGGACTGTGAACAACTATAAATAGCAGCAAGAGGTGGAGTAAAGGAGGGCTGTGAACAACTAGATAGCAAGAGGTGGAGTAAAGGAGGACTGTGAACAACTAGATAGCAAGAGGTGGAGTAAAGGAGGACAGTGAACAACTATAAATAGCAGCAAGAGGTGGAGTAAAGGAGGACTGTGAACAACTATAAATAGCACCAAGAGGTGGAGTAAAGGAGGGCTGTGAACAACTATAAATAGCAGCAAGAGGTGGAGTAAAGGAGGGCTGTGAACAACTATAAATAGCAGCAAGAGGTGGAGTAAAGGAGGGCTGTGAACAACTATAAATAGCACCAAGAGGTGGAGTAAAGGAGGACTGTGAACAACTATAAATAGCAGCAAGAGGTGGAGTAAAGGAGGACTGTGAACAACTATAAATAGCACCAAGAGGTGGAGTAAAGGAGGGCTGTGAACAACTATAAATAGCAGCAAGAGGTGGAGTAAAGGAGGGCTGTGAACAACTAGATAGCAGCAAGAGGTGGAGTAAAGGAGGGCTGTGAACAACTATAAATAGCAGCAAGAGGTGGAGTAAAGGAGGACAGTGAACAACTATAAATAGCAGCAAGAGGTGGAGTAAAGGAGGGCTGTGAACAACTATAAATAGCAGCAAGAGGTGGATAGCAAGAGGTGGATAGCAAGAGGTGGAGTAAATGAGGACTGTGGACTGTGAACAACTATAAATAGCAGCAAGAGGTGGAGTAAAGGAGGACAGTGAACAACTAGATAGCAAGAGGTGGAGTAAAGGAGGGCTGTGAACAACTAGATAGCAAGAGGTGTCAGTGTAACCCTGCCTTCTTACTTCAGGACAAGGAAGCTAGGACAGGTCAGGGAGGAGTGTAGTCTTCAGGTGCTGGTCACCACACCGTCTCATCAAAGACATTTGATGACTATGGGATGCGCAATGCGGGGGGAAAAAGCCTACTTATTGGATTTTATTTATATTTTTTCCTTTTCTTTTTTGGGGGTTAAAAAAAATTGATTGGGCGATAGACCTAATATTTCGCAGTATCCATGCAAGACCAATCCGGCGACCATAGCAGTCCCCTGGAGCAAGCCCCGACCGGCACAGAGTGTGTTTGTGTGTGTGCATACTATTTTCAGTTGTAAATTGCTTCCCTTTGTCAAACCTCCATGACCAGGCTATTCCTAACAGTGTGTGTGTGTGTGTGTGTATGTATGTGTGTGTCTCTGTGTCTATGTGTGTGTGTGTGTCTGCGTGTGTGTGTGTCTATGTGTGTGTGTGTGTGTGTCTATGTGTGTGTGTGTGTGTGTCTATGTGTGTGTGTGTGTGTGTCTGTCTGTGTGTGTGTGTGTTATTTTTCAGGTGCAGGCTGCTGGACTTTGTGGAGCCCTCTGGCCCTGACAACACTCACCCTGCACTGGTGCGGTGGGTCAGAGAATACTACACTGCTTCTTCCAACTTCACCCCTCCTCTGTACCTCCAACACCAAGGTAGCATCATCGTCAGCATCATCATCATCATCATCATTGTCGTCATCATCATCATCGTCGTTGTCATCATCATCACTATCACCACCACCACCACCATCATCACTATCATCATCATTGTCATCAACATCATCGTCGTCATCATCATCATCATCACTATCACCACCCACCATCATTGTCATCATCATCATCATCGTCATCATCATCATCATCAAACATCACCATCATCATCATCATTACCACACCACCATCATCATCATCATCATCATCATCATCACATCATCATCATCATCATCATCATCATCATCATCATCATCATCACTATCATCACCACCACCCCCATCATCATCATCATCATCATCACCCACCACCACCATCATCATCATCATCATCATCACCACCACCACCACAACCAACATCATCATCATCATCATCATCATCATCATCATCAATCATCATCATCATCATCACCACCACCATCATCATCATCATGATGATCACTATCATCACCATCATCATTATCATCATCATCATCACTATCATCACCACCACCATCATCATTATCACCACCACCATCATCATCATCATCATCACCACCAACCATCATCATCATCACTATCATCATCATCACCATCATCACCACTATCATCATCACCACCACTATCATCATCGTCATTGTTGTGTTGTTGTTCCTTGTCATCATCATCATCATGATTATCATTGTCGCTAACTGATCAATGAAAAGCATACAGAGAAATAGCAGTGGCATCAGATCAGTGAAGGACCAGTGGTTTCAGCCATGGCACCCATTACCTCAACTGATGGACATGTCACTGTGCGCAAAAGATACAGACGTGAGTTGAAAGACGTCACTTCACTTTAGGAATGAAACACTCGACATTGGAATCATTTCAGGTCAAATTACGTCATTCTTGTTTACATGGCATCACCGCCAGTGTTTTATCTTTACAACTTGTTTACAGCTCTGTTAGATCTTGCCTAGATCAACTGCTAAGTCCAACACATGGATGGTGACCCATTTTCACTGATGATAGTTTAATTTCTGTGTGCCGATATATCACAAGCCACATCAACTTGCTCCCAGTAACTTGTTTTAACCACGCATATTGTAAAGATAGATTTACTCATCTTCTGGGAGCACCTCTATATCAGTATATGGCTTGACGTTTTTTTTGCAGGTCACAGCCGGACCATCGTTGGCATCGAAGAACTGACCAATGGAGGCACTAACCTTTTGACCTTTGACCCGGGGGTCAGCCAAGGTCGCATGGTGCAGTTCAAGGACGCAGTGACCTACAACTTGATGCAGACCCTCAGAAAACCCCTGAGGGCTTTCCGCGCCAAGCAGTTCCAGATTGTGGCTGTGGTGGGGACATTGGATGAACTGGAGTATCAGGTACTGTGCTGTGTTGAGGTGTGTTGTGGTGTGGTGTGATATGATGAATGTTGATGTGGTGTGGTGTGGTGTGATATGATGAATGTTGATGTGTTGTGCTGTGTTGAGGTGTGTTGTGGTGTGGTGTGATATGATGAATGTTGATGTGTTGTGGTGTAGTGTGATATGATGAATGTTGATGTGTTGTGGTGTAGTGTGATATGATGAATGTTGATGTGTTGTGGTGTGTTGTGGTGTAGTGTGATATGATGAATGTTGATGTGTTGAGGTGTGTTGTGGTGTAGTGTGATATGATGAATGTTGATGTGTTGTGATGTGTGTTGTTGTGGTGTAGTGTGATATGATGAATGTTGATGTGTTGTGCTGTGTTGAGGTGTTGTGGTGTAGTGTGATATGATGTGTTGAGGTGTGTTGTGCTGTGTTGTGGTGTAGTGTGATATTGAGTGTGATATGTTTTGATGTGTTGTTGTGTTGTGGTGTAGTGTGATATGATGAATGTTGATGTGTTGTGGTGTTGTGTGTTGTGGTGTAGTGTGATATGATGAATTTGATGTGTGTGTTGAGGTGTGTTGTGGTGTAGTGTGATATGATGAATGTTGATGTGTTGTGCTGTGTTGAGGTGTGTTGTGGTGTAGTGTGATATGATGAATGTTGATGTGTTGTTGCTGTGTTGAGGTGGTGTGTAGTGTGATATGATGAATGTTGATGTGTTGTGCTGTGTTGAGGTGTGTTGTGGTGTAGTGTGATATGTGAATGTTGATGTGTTGTGTGTTGAGGTTGAGTGTGTATGGTGTTGTGATATGATGAATGTTGATGTGTTGTGCTGTGTTGAGGTGTGTTGTGGTGTAGTGTGATATGATGAATGTTGATGTGTTGTGCTGTGTTGAGGTGTGTTGTGGTGTGGTGTGATATGATGAATGTTGATGTGTTGTGTGTGTGGTGTGAGGTGTGTTGTGGTGTTTGTGTGATATGATGATGATGTTTGATGTGTTGTGGTGTAGTGTGATATGTGATGTTGAGTGTGTGTGGTGTGTAGTGTGATATGATGTATGTTGATGTGTTGTGCTGTGTTGAGGTGTGTTGTAGTGTGATATGATGAATTTTGATGTGTGTGTGTTGTGGTGTAGTGTGATATGATGAATTTTGTGTGAGGTGTGTTGTGGTGTGTTGTGGATGTGTTGTGATATGATGAATGTTTGATGTGTTGAGGTGTGTTGTGGTGTAGTGTGATATGATGAATGTTGATGTGTTGAGGTGTGTTGTGGTGTAGTGTGATATGATGAATGTTGATGTGTTGAGGTGTGTTGTGGTGTAGTGTTATGATGAATGTTGATGTGTTGTGGTGTGTTGTGTGTGTGTGATATGATGAATGTTGTGTGTGTTGATGTGTTGAGGTGTTGTGGTGTGTTGTGTTGTTGTGTTGTGGTGTATGTGATATGATGAATGTTGTGTGTTTGTGGTGTGTGTGTGTGGTGTATGAGGAATGTGTGTTGATGTGTTGTGGTGTGTGTTTGATGTGTTGTGTGTGTTGTGTGTTGTGGTGTAGTGTGATATGATGAATGTTGATGTGTTGTGGTGTGTTGAGGTGGTGTTGTGGTGTAGTGTGATATGATGATGTGTTGTGTGTGTTGTGTTGTGTATGTGGTGTAGTGTGATATGATGAATGTTGATGTGTTGAGTGTGATGTGTGTGTTGTAGTGTGTTGAGGTGTGTTGTGGTGTAGTGTGATATGATGAATGTTGATGTGTTGATGTGTTGTGATGTGTAGTGTGATATGATGAATGTTGATGTGTGCTGTGGAGGTGTGTTGTTGTGTAGTGTGTGTTGTGTTGTGTGGTGTGGTGGTGTAGTGTGATATGATGTATGTTGATGTGTTGTTGTGTGTGAGGTGTGGTGTAGTTGATGGATGAATGTTGGTGTGTTGAGGTGTGTTGTGGTGTAGTGTGATATGATGAATGTTGATGTGTTGTGTTGTGTTGTGTGTTGTGGTGTAGTGTGATATGATGAATGTTGATGTTGTTGTGGTGTGTTGTGGTGTAGTGTGATGTGATGAATGTTTGATGTGTTGATGGTTGATGTGTGGTGTGGTGGTTGTGAGTGTGATGATGAATGTTGATGTTTGATGTGTTGTGTTGTGTGTGATGTGTTGTGATGTGTTGAGGTGTGTTGTGATATGATGAATGTTGATGTGTGTGTGTGAGGTGTGTTGTGGTGTAGTGTGATATGATGAATGTTGATGTGTTGTGTGTGTGTTGAGGTGTGTGTGTGGTGTGTGTGATATGATGAATGTTGATGTGTGGTGTGTTGTGTTGATGTGTTGTGGTGTTGATGAATGTGTGTTGTGTGTGTTGTGGTGTAGTGTGATATGTGTGTGATGTGTTGTGTTGTGTGTGTGTGTAGTGTGATATGATGTGTGTTGATGTGTTGTGCTGTGTTGTTGTGTGTGATGAATGTTGATGTGTTGTGTGTGTGGTGTAGTGTGATATGATGAATGTTGATGTGTTGTGGTGTGTTGTGGTGTAGTGTGTTGTTATGTTGTATGATGTGGTGTGTTGTGTTGATGTGTGTTGTGTGTTTGAGTGTGTGTGTGGTGTGTTGTGATATGATGAATGTTGATGTGTTGTGCTGTGTTTGTGGGTGTAGTGTGATATGATGAATGTTGTGTGTGTGTGTAGTGTGATATGATGAATGTTGTGTGTTGTGGTGTGTTGTGTTGTGGTGTAGTGTGATGATGTGGTTGATGTGTTGTGTGTTGTGGTGTAGTGTGATATGATGTTGTTGTGTGTGTTGTGCTGTGTTGTGGTTTGTGTGTGGTGTTGTGTGTAGTGTGATGTGTGTGCTGTGTTGTGTGTGTGTTGTGTGTAGTGTGATATGATGAATGTTGATGTGTTGTGGGTGTGTTGAGGTGTGTGTGTGATATGATGAATTTTGATGTGTGTGTTGTGGTGTGTGTGATATGAGGTGTGTGTGTGTTAGTGTGATATGTGTTGTTGTGTGTGTTGTGTGTGGTGACTGATGTTGATGTGTTGTGCATGTGTTGAGGTGTGTTGTGGTGTAGTGTGATATGATGAATGTTGATGTGTTGTGGGGTGTTGTGTTGGTGGTGTGTTGTGTGTGATGTGTGTGTTGTGTTGTGATGTTGTGGTGTAGTGTGATATGATGAATGTTGATGTGTTGTGTGTGTGTGTGTGGTGTAGTGTGATATGATGAATGTTGATGTGTGTGTGGTGTGTGATATGGTGTGTGTGTGTGCTGTGGTGTGATATGATGATGTGTGTTGATGTGTTGTGTGTGTGTTGTGTGTGTAGTGTGTGTGATGGTGTGTGTGTGTGTGAGGTGTGTTGTGATGTGTGATGAATGTTGATGTGTTGAGGTGTGTTGTGGTGTAGTGTGATATGATGTATGTTGATGTGTTGTGCTGTGTTGTTTGATGTTGAGGTGTAGTGTGATATGATGTATGTTGATGTGTTGTGTGGTGTGGTGTGCTGTGTGTTGTGGTGTATGTGCCGATGAATGTTGATGTGTTGTGGTGTGTGTTGTGGTGTAGTGTGATATGATGAATGTTGTGTGTTGTGGTGTGTTGTGTGAGTGTGATGTGAATGTTGATGTGTTGTGTGTTGTGTGTAGTGTGATATGATGAATGTTGATGTGTTGCTGTGTTGAGGTTTGTGTAGTGTGATATGATGTATGTTGATGTGTTGTGCTGTGTGTTTGTTGTGGTGTAGTGTGATATGATGTCTGTGTGTGTGTTGTGCTGTGTTGTGGTGTGTTGTGGTGTAGTGTGATATGATGTGTGTGTGTGGTGTAGTGTGATATGATGAATTTTGATGTGTTGTGTGTGTGTGAGGTGTGTTGTGGTGTAGTGTGATATGATGAATGTTGATGTGTTGTGTCTGTGTGTGAGGTGTGTGTGTGGTGTGTTGTGATATGAGTGTGATATGTTGAGTGTGTTGAGGTGTGTGGTGTAGTGTGATATGATAAATGTTGATGTGTTGAGGTGTGTGTGGTGTGTGTGATATGATGAATGTTGATGTGTGTGTGTTGTGAGTATGATGTGCTGTGTTGATGTGTTGTGTGTTGTGTGGTGTGTGTGGTGTAGTGTGCTGAGTGAATGTGATGTGTTGTGCTGTGTTGTGGTGTGTGTGATATGATGAATGTTGATGTGTTGTGCCTGTGTTGTGTGTGTTGTGTGTGTGTGTGTATGATGTGTGTAGTGTGTGTTGAGGTGTGTGTGGTGTAGTGTGATATGATGAATGTTGATGTGTTGAGATGTGTTGTTGTGTGTTGTGGTGTAGTGTGATATGATGAATGTTGATGTGTTGTTGTGTGTGTTGAGGTGTGTGTGTTGTGTAGTGTGATATGATGTGTGTTGATGTGTGTGTGTGTGGTGTGTGTCATATGATGAATTTTGAATGGTGTTGTGGTGTGGTGATAGATGAATGTGTGATGTGTTGTGGTGTGTGTGTGTATGTGTGATATGAATGTTGATGTGTGTGTGTTGTGTTGTAGGTGTGTTGTGTGTGTTGTGTGTTGTGCTGTGTTGTGTGATATGAATGAATGTTGATGTGTTGTGGTGTGTTGTGGTGTAGTGTGATATAATGAATTTTGATGTGTTGAGGTGTGTTGTGGTGTAGTGTGATATGATGAATGTTGATGTGTTGTGGTGTGTTGTTGTGTAGTGTGATATGATGAATGTTTGATGTGTTGAGGTGTGTTGTGGTGTAGTGTGATATGATGAATGTTGATGTGTTGTGGTGTGTTGAGGTGTGTTGTGTGATGTGTTGTGTGTTGATGTGTTGTGGTGTAGTGTGATGTGATTGTTTGATGTGTTGAGGTGTGTTGTGGTGTAGTGTGATATGATGAATTTTGATGTGTTGTGTTGTGTTGTGTGTGTGTAGTGTGATATGATGTGTGTGTGTGTGTTGAGGTGTGTATGTTTTGATGTGTTGAGGTGTGTTGTGGTGTAGTGTGATATGATGAATGTTGATGTGTTGTGCTGTGTTGTGGTGTAGTGTGATATGATGAATGTTGATGTGTTGAGGTGTGTTGTGGTGTGTGTGTGTGATATGATGAATATGTGTGTTGATGTGTGTTGTGTGTGTGTTGAGGTGTGTTGTGGTGTAGTGTTGATAGGATGATGTGTTGTGTTGTGTTGTGTTGTGTGTGTGTTGTGATGTGTAGTGTGTATTGTGATGAATGTGTGATGTGTTGTGGTGTGTTGTGATATGATGAATGTTGAGTGTGATATGATGTGTTGTATGTAGTGTGTATTGTGTGTGTTGTGGTGTGTTTGTGGTGTAGGTGATGATATGTTGATGTGTTTGTGCATGTGTTGTGTTGTGTTGAGGTGTGTTGTGTGTGTGTATTGTGATGTGATGTGTTGATGTTTGAGGTGTGTTATGATGAATGTGTGAGGTGTGTTGTGGTGTATTGTGTGATGTGTTGTGATATGTGATGAATGTGTTGAGGTGTGTTGTGGTGTGTGTGATATGATGAATGTTGATGTGTTAAGGTGTGTTGTGTGTAGTGTGATATGATGAATGTTGATGTGTTGTGTGTGTGTGTGTGGTGTAGTGTGATATGATGAATGTTGATGTGTTGTGGTGTGTTGTGTGTTGTAGTGTGATATGATGTGAGGTGTGTTGTGTGTGTTGTGGTGTAGTGTGATATGATGAATGTTGTAGTGTGTTGGATTTTGATGTGTTGAGGTGTGTTGTGGTGTAGTGTGATATGATGAATGTGTGAGGTGTGTTGTGGTGTGTTGAGGTGTAGTGTGTGTATGGTGTGTGAATGTGTTGATGTGTTGTGCTGTGTTGAGGTGTTTTGTGGTGTAGTGTGATATGATGAATGGTGTGTGTGTGTGTGTGGTGTGTGATGTGTTGTGCTGATGTGTTGTGAGGTGTGTTGTGTGGTGTAGTGTGATATGATGAATGTTGATGTGTTGAGTGTGTGTTGTGGTGTAGTGTGATATGATGAATGTTGATGTGTTGTGGTGTGTTGAGGTGTGTTGTGGTGTAGTGTGATCTGATGAATGTTGATGTGTTGTGCTGTGTTGAGTTGTGTTGTTGTGTAGTGTGATATGATGAATGTTGATGTGTTGTGCTGTGTGAGGTGTGTTGTGGTGTAGTGTGATATGATGTATGTTGATGTGTTGTGCTGTGTTGAGGTTTGTTGTGGTGTAGTGTGATATGATGTATGTTGATGTGTTGTGCTGTGTTGAGGTTGATGTTGTGTGTGAGGTGTGTGTGTGTATTGTGATATGTGAATGATGTGTTGTGTGTGTGCTGTGTTGTGGTGTAGTGTGTTGATGAATGTGTGTGTGTGGTGTGTTGTGTGATATGATGAATGTTGATGTGTTGTGCTGTGTTGAGTTGTGTTGTGTGTTGTGTTGAATTGTATTATGTTGTGTTGTGTTGTTGAGGTGTGTT
>CM065694.1:58275150-58367029 GCA_017654935.2 Phymorhynchus buccinoides | reverse complement strand
TATCACACTACACCACAACACACCTCAACACAACACAACACATCATTCATCATATCACACTACACCACAACACACCTCAACACATCAACATTCATCATATCACACTACATATCAACACTACACCATCAACATTCACATATCACACTACACCACAACACATCAATCATTCACATTCACACACACCACAACACACCACAACACATCAACATTCATCATATCACACTACACCACAACACACCTCAACACAGCACAACACATCAAAATTCATCATATCACACTACACCACAACACAACCTCAACACACTCACACAACACATCACACATCACATCATATCACACTACACCACAACACACCTCAACACAGCACAACACATCAACATTCATCATATCACACTACACCACAACACACCTCAACACATCAACATTCATCATATCACACTACACCACAACACACCTCAACACATCAACATTCATCATATCACACTACACCACAACACACCACAACACATCAAAATTCATCATATCACACTACACCACAACACATCAACATTCATCATATCACACACTACACCACAACACACAACACAACACATCAACAACACACACTACACCACACACACATCAACACATCATCACATCACATATCACACTACACCACAACACCAACAACACATCAACATTCATCATATCACAACTACACCACAACACACCTCAACACATCAAATTCATCATATCACACTACACCACAACACATCAATCATATCACATCATATCACAATACACCACAACACACAACTCAACACAGCACAACACATCAACATTCATCATATCACACTACATCACAACACACCTCAACACAGCACAACACATCAACATTCATCATATCACACTACACCACAACACATCAACACAACACACCACAACACACCTCAACACATCAAAATTCATCATATCACACTACACCACAACACATCAACACACCACACACACAACACATCATATCACAACACACACATCAACATCACACTACACCACAACACATCAACAATCATCATATCACACTACACCACAACACATCTCAACACATCAACATTCATCATATCACACTACACCACAACACACCTCAACACATCAACATTCATCATATCACACTACACCACAACACACCTCAACACATCAACATTCATCATATCACACTACACCACAACACACCTCACACACATCAACATCATCATATCACACTACACCACAACAACACAACACAACACATCACATCATTCATCATATCACACTACACCACAACACACCTCAACACATCAAAATCCATATCACACTACACCACAACACATCATATCACACTACACACACACACACACAGCACAACACACCTCAACACAGCACAACACATCAACATTCATCATATCACACTACACCACAACAAACCTCAACACAGCACAACACATCAACATTCATCATATCACACTACACCACAACACACCTCAACTCAGCACAACACATCAACATTCATCATATCACACTACACCACAACACACCTCAACACAGCACAACACATCAACATTCATCATATCACACTACACCACAACACACCTCAACACAGCACAACACATCAACATTCATCATATCACACTACACCACAACACACCTCAACACAGCACAACACATCAACATTCATCATATCACACTACACCACAACACACCTCAACACAGCACAACACATCAACATTCATCATATCACACTACACCACAACACAACACCTCAACACAGCACAACACATCAACATTCATCATATCACACTACACCACAACACACCTCAACACATCAAAATTCATCATATCACACTACACCACAACACATCATATCACACTACACCACAACACACCACAACACACCACAACACACATCATATCACACTACACCACAACACACATCACAACACACCTCAACACAGCACAACACATCAACATTCATCATATCACACTACACCACACAGCACAACACATCAACATTCATCATATCACACTACACCACAACACACCTCAACACATCAACATTCATCATATCACACTACACCACACACCAACACATCAACATTCATCATATCACACTACACCACAACAACACATCAACATTCATCATATCACACTACACCACAACACATCAACATTCATCATATCACACTACACCACAACACACCTCAACACAGCACAACACATCAACATTCATCATATCACACACACCACACCACAACACATCAACATTCATCATATCACACTACACCACAACACACCTCAACACATCAAAATCCATATCACACTACACCACAACACATCATATCACACTACACCACAACATACCTCAACACAGCACAACACATCAACATTCATCATATCACACTACACCACAACACACCTCAACACAGCACAACACATCACCAAACACATCAACATTCACATATCACACTACACCACAACACACCTCAACTCAGCACAACACATCAACATTCATCATATCACACTACACCACAACACACCTCAACACAGCACAACACATCAACATTCATCATATCACACTACACCTCAACTCAGCACAACACATCAACATTCATCATATCACACTACACCTCAACTCAGCACAACACATCAAAATTCATCATATCACACTACACCACAACACACCTCAACACAGCACAACACATCAACATTCATCATATCACACTACACCACAACACACCTCAACACATCAACATTCATCATATCACACTACAACCACAACACACCTCAACACATCAACATTCATCATATCACACTACACCACAACACACCTCAACACATCAACAATCATCA
The DNA here is from genome assembly GCA_017654935.2 of Phymorhynchus buccinoides. Taxonomy (NCBI): domain Eukaryota; kingdom Metazoa; phylum Mollusca; class Gastropoda; order Neogastropoda; family Raphitomidae; genus Phymorhynchus; species Phymorhynchus buccinoides. The sequence goes on along the minus strand of CM065694.1, from coordinate 58,364,164 downwards.
TATCACACTACACCACAACACATCATATCACACTACACCACAACACAGCACAACACACCTCAACACAGCACAACACATCAACATTCATCATATCACACTACACCACAACACACCTCAACACATCAACATTCATCATATCACACTACACCACAACACACCTCAACACAGCACAACACATCAACATTCATCATATCACACTACATCACAACACACCTCAACACATCAACATTCATCATATCACACTACACCACAACAACACACCTCAACAGCACAACACATCAACATTCATCATATCACACTACACCACAACACACCTCAACAGATCAACATTCATCATATCACACTACACCACAACACACCTCAACACATCAACATTCATCATATCACACTACACCACAACACATCAACATTCATCATATCACACTACACCACAACACACCTCAACACAGCACAACACATCAACATTCATCATATCACACTACACCACAACACACCTCAACACAGCACAACACATCAACATTCATCATATCACACTACACCTCAACACAGCACAACACATCAACATTCATCATATCACACTACACCACAACACACCTCAACACATCAACATTCATCATATCACACTACACCACAACACACCTCAACACATCAACATTCATCATATCACACTACACCACAACCACAACACATCAACATTCATCATATCACACTACACCACAACACACCTCAACACATCAACAATCAACATTCATCATATCACACTACACCACAACACACCACAACACATCAACATTCATCATATCACACTACACCACAACACACCTCAACACATCAAAATTCATCATATCACACTACACCACAACACACCACAACACATCAACATTCATCATATCACACTACACCACAACACACCTCAACACACAACACACCTCACATCACACACACCACAACACATCAACATTCATCATATCACACCACACCTCAACACATCAACATTCATCATATCACACTACACCACAACACATCAACATTCATCATATCACACTACACCACAACACACCTCAACACAACACACCACACACAACATTCATCATATCACACTACACCACACACACACCTCAACACAGCACACACACAACACATCACATCAACATTCATCATATCACACTAGACCACAACACATCTCAACACATCAACATTCATCATATCACACTACACCACAACACATCAACATTCATCATATCACACTACACCACAACACACCTCAACACACCACAACACATCAACATTCATCATATCACACTACACCACAACACACCACAACACATCAACATTCATCATATCACACTACACCACAACACACCTCAACACACCACAACACATCAACATTCATCATATCACACTACACCACAACACACCTCAACACACCTCAACACATCAACATTCATCATATCACACTAGACCACAACACATCAACACAACACATCAACATTCATCATATCACACTACACCACAACATTCATCATATCACACTAGACCACAACACACCTCAACACATCAACATTCATCATATCACACTACACCACAACACATCAACATTCATCATATCACACCACACCACAACACACCTCAACACAGCACAACACATCAACATTCATCATATCACACTACACCACAACACACCACAACACATCAACATTCATCATATCACACTACACCACAACACACCTCAACACAGCACAACACATCAACATTCATCATATCACACTACACCACAACACACCTCAACACAGCACAACACATCAACATTCATCATATCACACTACACCACAACAGGCCAACACAGCACAACACATCAACATTCATCATATCACACTACACCACAACACACCACAACACATCAACACATCAACATTCATCATATCACACTACACCACAACACACCTCAACACAGCACAACACATCAACATTCATCATATCACACTACACCACAACACACACAACACATCAACATTCATCATATCACAACACACCTCAACACATCAACATTCATCATATCACACTACACCACAACACACCTCAACACATCAACATTCATCATATCACACTACACCACAACACACCTCAACACATCAAAATTCATCATATCACACTACACCACAACACACCTCAACACAGCACAACACATCAACATTCATCATATCACACTACACCACAACACACCTCAACACATCAAAATCCATATCACACTACACCACAACACATCATATCACACTACACCACAACACAGCACAACACACCTCAACACAGCACAACACATCAACATTCATCATATCACACTACATCACAACACACCTCAACACAGCACAACACATCAACATTCATCATATCACACTACACCACAACACACCTCAACACAGCACAACACATCAACATTCATCATATCACACTACACCACAACACACCTCAACTCAGCACAACACATCAACATTCATCATATCACACTACACCACAACACACCTCAACACATCAACATTCATCATATCACACTACACCACAACACAGCACAACACATCAACATTCATCATATCACAACACACCACAACACACCTCAACACATCAAAATTCATCATATCACACTACACCACAACACAACACAACACATCAAAATTCATCATATCACACTACACCACAATAATAATAATAATAATAATGAATATTTAGGGCGCTTAATCTTAACAAAAGCCCTAAGCGCTTACAATCATGATAAAAACAATACTAACAAAATGAAAAGCTGGACAACACACAAAACACTCACACGAACTTAAGGTCACAACACACACACACACACACACACACACACACACACACACACACACACACACACACACACACCAACAAAACACACACACACACGCACGCACACGCACACACACACATGACTCAACGGATAACCTTTGCAGGAGGAGGATGAGAAAGATTATGTTTTGAAGAGAGTTGTTTTGAGGGAGGACTTGAAAGAAGAGAGGCTGTTTGAGGTTCGGAGTGCAGAAGGGAGGCCATTCCAGGAGGAGGGAGCTTGGAAAGAAAAAGAACGTTCGCCAAGAGTTCTGGCACGGAAACGGGGGATCTGCAGAACGTGAGTGTCAGAGGAGGAGCGAAGCAGTCTAGTGGGAGTATAAATCGATAGAAGATCAGAGAGATATGATGGGGCCAAACCATTCAGCGACTTGTAACATAATAGAGAGAGTTTATACTCTATGCGCTTTTCAACAGGGAGCCAGTGGAGAGATTGAAGCAAAGGAGAAACATGAGAGGTCCTCGGGCATTTCAGGACGAGGCGAGCAGCATTATTTTGGACTTTCTGCAATTTAATCAGGAGATTTTGTGGGCAGCCAGCAAGGAGAGAATTACAGTAATCAAGTCTTGAAAGAACAAAGGCAGAAATGAGGGTTTTGGTGGCTTCTTCAGACAGAAGATGACGTACAGAACTGATGCGCCGAAGCTCCAAATAGCAAGCACGGCAGACAGAAGAAATTTGACTTTGAAAAGAGAGTGTCTGGTCCAGTACAACGCCTAGATTGCGCACGGTAGTAGAGGTCTGAATGAGAGAGTTTCCAAGTTGGACAGAAGTAGGGACAGAGATTGTAGACATGAGCCTTTTTGATAGAATGAAAATCAGTTCAGTTTTGTCGTTGTTTAGCTGGAGCTCAACACAGCACAACACATCAAAATTCATCATATCACACTACACCACAACACACCTCAACACATCAAAATTCATCATATACTACACCTCACACCACAACACACCACAACACATCAACATTCATCATATCACACTACACCACAACACACCTCAACACATCAAAATTCATCATATCACTAATCACACAACCACACCACACCACCTCAACACAGCACAACACATCAAATTCATTCACATCATATCACACTACACCACAACACATCAACATTCATCATATCAACACACCACAACACATCAACATTCATCATATCACACACACACAACACACCACAACACACATTCATCATATCACACCACAACACACCTCAACACATCAACATTCATCATATCACACTACACCTCAACACAGCACAACACATCAACATTCATCATATCACACTACACCACAACACACCTCAACACAGCACAACATCAACATTCATCATATCACACTACACCTCAACACAGCACAACACATCAACATTCATCATATCACACTACACACACAACACACCACAACACATCAACATTCATCATATCACAACACACCACACAGCACAACACATCAACATTCATCATATCACACTACACCACAACACACCTCAACACATCAACATTCATCATATCACACTACACCACAACACACCACAACACATCAACATTCATCATATCACACTACACCACAACACACCTCAACACACCACAACACATCAACATTCATCATATCACACTACACCACAACACACCTCAACACAACACACCACAACACATCAACATTCATCATATCACACTACACCTCAACACATCAACATTCATCATATCACACACTACACACAACACACCACAACACATCAACATTCATCATATCACACTACACCACAACACAACACATCAACACATCAACATTCATCATATCACACTACACCACAACACACCTCAACACAGCACAACACATCAACATTCATCATATCACACTAGACCACAACACACCTCAACACATCAACATTCATTCATCATATCACACTACACCACAACACACCACAACACATCAACATTCATCATATCACACTACACCACAACACACCTCAACACACACACAACACACAACACATCACACATCAACATTCATCATATCACCACCACAACACATCTCAACACATCAACATTCATCATATCACACTACACCACAACACACCACAACACATCAACATTCATCATATCACACTACACCACAACACACCTCAACACACCACAACACATCAACATTCATCATATCACACTACACCACAACACACCTCAACACACCACAACACATCAACATTCATCATATCACACTAGACCACAACACATCTCAACACATCAACATTCATCATATCACACTACACCACAACACCTCACACACATCAACATTCATCATATCACACTACACCACAACACACCTCAACACATCAAAATTCATCATATCACACTACACCACAACACACCTCAACACAGCACAACACATCAACATTCATCATATCACACTACACCACAACACACCTCAACACAGCACAACACATCAACATTCATCATATCACACACACCACAACACACCACAACACATCAACATTCATCATATCACACTACACCACAACACACTACACCAACACATCAACATTCATCATATCACACTACACCACACACACACATTCACATACACACTACACCACAACACATCATATCATTCACTACACTACACAACACACCTCAACACACAACACATCAACATTCAACATATCACACTAACCACATTCAACATTCATCATATCACACTACACCACACACACACACAACACATCAACATTCATCATATCACACTACACCACAACACACCTCAACACATCAACATTCATCATATCACACTACACCACAACACAGCACAACACATCAACATTCATCATATCACACTACACCACAACACACCTCAACACATCAACATTCATCATATTCATCATATCACACTACACCACAACACACCTCAACACATCAAACATTCATCATATCACACTACACCACAACACACCTCAACACATCAAAATTCATCATATCACACTACACCACAACACACCTCAACACATCAACATTCATCATATCACACTACACCACAACACATCAACACATCAACATTCATATCACACTACACCACAACACATCAACACAACACACCACAACACACCTCAACACATCAAAATTCATCATATCACACTACACCACAACACATCAACACAACACACCACAACACACCTCAACACATCAAAATTCATCATATCACACTACACCACAACACACCTCAACACATCAACATTCATCATATCACACTACACCACAACACACCTCAACACATCAACATTCATCATATCACACTACACCACAACACCACAACACATCAACATTCATCATATCACACTACACCACAACACATCAACATTCATCATATCACACTACACCACAACACACCTCAACACATCAACATTCATCATATCACACTACACCACAACACACCTCAACACATCAACATTCATCATATCACACTACACCACAACACACCTCAACACATCAACATTCATCATATCACACTACACCACAACACACCTCAACACATCAAAATTCATCATATCACACTACACCACAACACACCTCAACACATCAAAATTCACATATCACACTACACCACAACACATCAACATTCATCATATCACACTACACCACAACACACCTCAACACAGCACAACACATCAACATTCATCATATCACACTACACCACAACACACCTCAACACAGCACAACACATCAACATTCATCATATCACACTACACCACAACACACCTCAACACACCACAACACACAACATTCATCATATCACACTACACCACAACACACCTCAACACAGCACAACACATCAACATTCATCATATCACACTACACCACAACACACCTCAACACAGCACAACACATCAACATTCATCATATCACACTACACCACAACACACCTCAACACAGCACAACACATCAACATTCATCATATCACACTACACCACAACACACCTCAACACAGCACAACACATCAACATTCATCATATCACACACCACAACACACCTCAACACATCAAAATCCATATCACACTACACCACAACACATCATTCATCATATCACACTACACCACAACACATCAACAACACACCTCACACACATCATATCACACTACACCACAACACAGCACAACACACCTCAACTCAGCACAACACATCAACATTCATCATATCACACTACACCTCAACACAGCACAACACATCAACATTCATCATATCACACTACACCACAACACACCTCAACACATCAACATTCATCATATCACACTACACCACAACACATCAACATTCATCATATCACACTACACCACAACACATCAACATTCATCATATCACACTACACACCACACCACATCATATCACATCAACATTCATCATATCACACTACACCACAACACACCTCAACACATCAACATTCATCATCATCACATCACAACACACCTCAACACATCAAAATTCATCATATCACAATACACCACAACACACCTCAACACAGCACAGTACCTGATACTCCAGTTCATCCAATGTCCCCACCACAGCCACAATCTGGAACTGCTTGGCGCGGAAAGCCCTCAGGGGTTTTCTGAGGGTCTGCATCAAGTTGTAGGTCACTGCGTCCTTGAACTGCACCATGCGACCTTGGCTGACCCCCGGGTCAAAGGTCAAAAGGTTAGTGCCTCCATTGGTCAGTTCTTCGATGCCAACGATGGTCCGGCTGTGACCTGCAAAAAAAACGTCAAGCCATATACTGATATAGAGGTGCTCCCAGAAGATGAGTAAATCTATCTTTACAATATGCGTGGTTAAAACAAGTTACTGGGAGCAAGTTGATGTGGCTTGTGATATATCGGCACACAGAAATTAAACTATCATCAGTGAAAATGGGTCACCATCCATGTGTTGGACTTAGCAGTTGATCTAGGCAAGATCTAACAGAGCTGTAAACAAGTTGTAAAGATAAAACACTGGCGGTGATGCCATGTAAACAAGAATGACGTAATTTGACCTGAAATGATTCCAATGTCGAGTGTTTCATTCCTAAAGTGAAGTGACGTCTTTCAACTCACGTCTGTATCTTTTGCGCACAGTGACATGTCCATCAGTTGAGGTAATGGGTGCCATGGCTGAAACCACTGGTCCTTCACTGATCTGATGCCACTGCTATTTCTCTGTATGCTTTTCATTGATCAGTTAGCGACAATGATAATCATGATGATGATGATGACAAGGAACAACAACACAACAATGACGATGATGATAGTGGTGGTGATGATGATAGTGGTGATGGTGGTGGTGATGATGATAGTGATGATGATGATGGTGGTGGTGATGATGATGATGGTGGTTGTGGTGATAATGATGATGGTGGTGGTGATGATAGTGATGATGATGATGATAATGATGATGGTGGTGATAGTGATCATCATGATGATGATGGTGGTGGTGATGATGATGATGATGATGATGATGATGATGATGATGATGATGATGATGATGATGATGATGATGGTTGTGGTGGTGGTGGTGATGATGATGATGATGATGATGGTGGTGGTGGTGATGATGATGATGATGATGATGGGGGTGGTGGTGATGATAGTGACGATGATGATGATGATGATGATGATGATGATGATGATGATGATGATGATGATGATGATGATGGTGGTGGTGGTAATGATGATGATGATGGTGGTGTTGATGATGATGATGATGATGATGATGATGATGACAATGATGGTGGTGGTGATAGTGATGATGATGATGATGACGACGATGATGTTGATGACAATGATGATGATAGTGATGATGGTGGTGGTGGTGGTGGTGATAGTGATGATGATGACAACGACGATGATGATGATGACGACAATGATGATGATGATGATGATGCTGACGATGATGCTACCTTGGTGTTGGAGGTACAGAGGAGGGGTGAAGTTGGAAGAAGCAGTGTAGTATTCTCTGACCCACCGCACCAGTGCAGGGTGAGTGTTGTCAGGGCCAGAGGGCTCCACAAAGTCCAGCAGCCTGCACCTGAAAAAATACACACACACACACACAGACAGACACACACACACACACACATAGACACACACACACACACACACATACACACACACACACACACACACACATAGACACACACACACGCAGACACACACACACACATAGACACAGAGACACACACATACATACACACACACACACACACACTGTTAGGAATAGCCTGGTCATGGAGGTTTGACAAAGGGAAGCAATTTACAACTGAAAATAGTATGCACACACACAAACACACTCTGTGCCGGTCGGGGCTTGCTCCAGGGGACTGCTATGGTCGCCGGATTGGTCTTGCATGGATACTGCGAAATATTAGGTCTATCGCCCAATCAATTTTTTTTAACCCCCAAAAAAGAAAAGGAAAAAATATAAATAAAATCCAATAAGTAGGCTTTTTTCCCCCGCATTGCGCATCCCATAGTCATCAAATGTCTTTGATGAGACGGTGTGGTGACCAGCACCTGAAGACTACACTCCTCCCTGACCTGTCCTAGCTTCCTTGTCCTGAAGTAAGAAGGCAGGGTTACACTGACCAATAGTTATCAGCTGACCAGTACCTGAAGACTACACTCCTCCCTGACCTGTCCTAGCTTCCTTGTCCTGAAGTAAGAAGGCAGGGTTACACTGACACCTCTTGCTATCTAGTTGTTCACAGCCCTCCTTTACTCCACCTCTTGCTATCTAGTTGTTCACTGTCCTCCTTTACTCCACCTCTTGCTGCTATTTATAGTTGTTCACAGTCCACAGTCCTCATTTACTCCACCTCTTGCTATCCACCTCTTGCTGCTATTTATAGTTGTTCACAGCCCTCCTTTACTCCACCTCTTGCTGCTATTTATAGTTGTTCACTGTCCTCCTTTACTCCACCTCTTGCTGCTATTTATAGTTGTTCACAGTCCTCCTTTACTCCACCTCTTGGTGCTATTTATAGTTGTTCACTGTCCTCCTTTACTCCACCTCTTGGTGCTATTTATAGTTGTTCACAGCCCTCCTTTACTCCACCTCTTGCTGCTATTTATAGTTGTTCACAGCCCTCCTTTACTCCACCTCTTGGTGCTATTTATAGTTGTTCACAGCCCTCCTTTACTCCACCTCCTCTATTTATAGTTGTTCACAGCCCTCCTTTACTCCACCTCTTGCTATTTATAGTTGTTCACAGTCCTCCTTTACTCCACCTCTTGGTGCTATTTATAGTTGTTCACAGCCCTCCTTTACTCCACCTCTTGCTATCTAGTTGTTCACAGTCCTCCTTTACTCCACCTCTTGCTATCTAGTTGTTCACAGCCCTCCTTTACTCCACCTCTTGCTGCTATTTATAGTTGTTCACAGTCCCTCCTTTACTCCACCTCTTGCTACTCCACCTCTTGCTGCTATTTATAGTTGTTCACAGCCCTCCTTTACTCCACCTCTTGCTGCTATTTATAGTTGTTCACAGTCCTCCTTTACTCCACCTCTTGCTGCTATTTATAGTTGTTCACAGTCCTCCTTTACTCCACCTCTTGCTGCTATTTATAGTTGTTCACAGCCCTCCTTTACTCCACCTCTTGCTGCTATTTATAGTTGTTCACAGCCCTCCTTTACTCCACCTCTTGCTGCTATTTATAGTTGTTCACAGTCCTCCTTTACTCCACCTCTTGCTGCTATTTATAGTTGTTCACAGTCCTCCTTTACTCCACCTCTTGCTGCTATTTATAGTTGTTCACAGCCCTCCTTTACTCCACCTCTTGCTGCTATTTATAGTTGTTCACAGCCCTCCTTTACTCCACCTCTTGGTGCTATTTATAGTTGTTCACAGCCCTCCTTTACTCCACCTCTTGCTGCTATTTATAGTTGTTCACAGCCCTCCTTTACTCCACCTCTTTGCTATTTATAGTTGTTCACAGCCCTCCTTTACTCCACCTCTTGCTGCTATTTATAGTTGTTCACAGCCCTCCTTTACTCCACCTCTTGCTGCTATTTATAGTTGTTCACAGCCCTCCTTTACTCCACCTCTTGCTGCTATTTATAGTTGTTCACAGCCCTCCTTTACTCCACCTCTTGCTGCTATTTATAGTTGTTCACAGTTCACTGTCCTCCTTTACTCCACCTCTTGCTGCTATTTATAGTTGTTCACAGCCCTCCTTTACTCCACCTCTTGCTGCTATTTATAGTTGTTCACAGCCCTCCTTTACTCCACCTCTTGCTGCTATTTATAGTTGTTCACAGCCCTCCTTTACTCCACCTCTTGCTGCTATTTATAGTTGTTCACAGTCCTCCTTTACTCCACCTCTTGCTGCTATTTATAGTTGTTCACAGTCCTCCTTTACTCCACCTCTTGGTGCTATTTATAGTTGTTCACAGCCCTCCTTTACTCCACCTCTTGCTGCTATTTATAGTTGTTCACAGTCCTCCTTTACTCCACCTCTTGCTGCTATTTATAGTTGTTCACAGTCCTCCTTTACTCCACCTCTTGCTGCTATTTATAGTTGTTCACAGTCCTCCTTTACTCCACCTCTTGCTGCTATTTATAGTTGTTCACAGCCCTCCTTTACTCCACCTCTTGCTGCTATTTATAGTTGTTCACAGCCCTCCTTTACTCCACCTCTTGCTGCTATTTATAGTTGTTCACAGTCCTCCTTTACTCCACCTCTTGCTGCTATTTATAGTTGTTCACAGTCCTCCTTTACTCCACCTCTTGCTGCTATTTATAGTTGTTCACAGTCCTCCTTTACTCCACCTCTTGGTGCTATTTATAGTTGTTCACAGCCCTCCTTTACTCCACCTCTTGCTGCTATTTATAGTTGTTCACAGCCCTCCTTTACTCCACCTCTTGCTGCTATTTATAGTTGTTCACAGTCCTCCTTTACTCCACCTCTTGCTGCTATTTATAGTTGTTCACAGCCCTCCTTTACTCCACCTCTTGGTGCTATTTATAGTTGTTCACAGTCCTCCTTTACTCCACCTCTTTGCTATTTATAGTTGTTCACAGTCCTCCTTTACTCCACCTCTTGCTATATAGTTGTTCACAGCCCTCCTTTACTCCACCTCTTGCTGCTATTTATAGTTGTTCACAGCCCTCCTTTACTCCACCTCTTGCTGCTATTTATAGTTGTTCACAGTCCTCCTTTACTCCACCTCTTGCTGCTATTTATAGTTGTTCACAGTCCTCCTTTACTCCACCTCTTGCTGCTATTTATAGTTGTTCACAGCCCTCCTTTACTCCACCTCTTGCTGCTATTTATAGTTGTTCACAGCCCTCCTTTACTCCACCTCTTGTTCACAGTCCTCCTGCTATTTATAGTTGTTCACAGTCCTCCTTTACTCCACCTCTTGCTGCTATTTATAGTTGTTCACAGCCCTCCTTTACTCCACCTCTTGCTGCTATTTATAGTTGTTCACTGTCCTCCTAGTTGTTCACACCTCCTTTACTGCTATTTATAGTTGTTCACAGCCCTCCTTTACTCCACCTCTTTGCTATTTATAGTTGTTCACAGTCCTCCTTTACTCCACCTCTTGCTGCTATTTATAGTTGTTCACAGTCCTCCTTTACTCCACCTCTTGCTGCTATTTATAGTTGTTCACAGCCCTCCTTTACTCCACCTCTTGGTGCTATTTATAGTTGTTCACAGCCCTCCTTTACTCCACCTCTTGCTGCTATTTATAGTTGTTCACAGTCCTCCTTTACTCCACCTCTTGCTGCTATTTATAGTTGTTCACAGCCCTCCTTTACTCCACCTCTTGCTGCTATTTATAGTTGTTCACAGCCCTCCTTTACTCCACCTCTTGGTGCTATTTATAGTTGTTCACAGCCCTCCTTTACTCCACCTCTTGGTGCTATTTATAGTTGTTCACTGTCCTCCTTTACTCCACCTCTTGCTGCTATTTATAGTTGTTCACAGCCCTCCTTTACTCCACCTCTTGCTATCTAGTTGTTCACAGCCCTCCTTTACTCCACCTCTTGGTGCTATTTATAGTTGTTCACAGTCCTCCTTTACTCCACCTCTTGCTGCTATTTATAGTTGTTCACAGTCCTCCTTTACTCCACCTCTTGGTGCTATTTATAGTTGTTCACAGTCCTCCTTTACTCCACCTCTTGCTGCTATTTATAGTTGTTCACAGCCCTCCTTTACTCCACCTCTTGCTGCTATTTATAGTTGTTCACAGCCCTCCTTTACTCCACCTCTTGCTGCTATTTATAGTTGTTCACAGCCCTCCTTTACTCCACCTCTTGGTGCTATTTATAGTTGTTCACAGTCCTCCTTTACTCCACCTCTTGCTGCTATTTATAGTTGTTCACAGCCCTCCTTTACTCCACCTCTTGCTGCTATTTATAGTTGTTCACAGCCCTCCTTTACTCCACCTCTTGCTGCTATTTATAGTGTTCACAGTCCTCCTTTACTCCACCTCTTGCTGCTATTTATAGTTGTTCACAGCCCTCCTTTACTCCACCTCTTTGCTATTTATAGTTGTTCACAGCCCTCCTTTACTCCACCTCTTGGTGCTATTTATAGTTGTTCACAGTCCTCCTTTACTCCACCTCTTGCTGCTATTTATAGTTGTTCACAGCCCTCCTTTACTCCACCTCTTGCTGCTATTTATAGTTGTTCACAGCCCTCCTTTACTCCACCTCTTGGTGCTATTTATAGTTGTTCACAGCCCTCCTTTACTCCACCTCTTGCTGCTATTTATAGTTGTTCACAGCCCTCCTTTACTCCACCTCTTTGCTATTTATAGTTGTTCACAGTCCTCCTTTACTCCACCTCTTTGCTATTTATAGTTGTTCACAGTCCTCCTTTACTCCACCTCTTGCTGCTATTTATAGTTGTTCACTGTCCTCCTTTACTCCACCTCTTGCTGCTATTTATAGTTGTTCACAGTCCTCCTTTACTCCACCTCTTGGTGCTATTTATAGTTGTTCACTGTCCTCCTTTACTCCACCTCTTGGTGCTATTTATAGTTGTTCACTGTCCTCCTTTACTCCACCTCTTGGTGCTATTTATAGTTGTTCACAGTCCTCCTTTACTCCACCTCTTGCTGCTATTTATAGTTGTTCACTGTCCTCCTTTACTCCACCTCTTGCTGCTATTTATAGTTGTTCACAGCCCTCCTTTACTCCACCTCTTGGTGCTATTTATAGTTGTTCACAGCCCTCCTTTACTCCACCTCTTGCTGCTATTTATAGTTGTTCACAGCCCTCCTTTACTCCACCTCTTGCTGCTATTTATAGTTGTTCACAGTCCTCCTTTACTCCACCTCTTGCTGCTATTTATAGTTGTTCACAGCCCTCCTTTACTCCACCTCTTGCTGCTATTTATAGTTGTTCACAGCCCTCCTTTACTCCACCTCTTGCTGCTATTTATAGTTGTTCACAGCCCTCCTTTACTCCACCTCTTTGCTATTTATAGTTGTTCACAGCCCTCCTTTACTCCACCTCTTGCTATCTAGTTGTTCACAGCCCTCCTTTACTCCACCTCTTGCTGCTATTTATAGTTGTTCACAGCCCTCCTTTACTCCACCTCTTTGCTATTATCTAGTTGTTCACAGCCCTCCTTTACTCCACCTCTTGCTGCTATTTATAGTTGTTCACAGCCCTCCTTTACTCCACCTCTTGCTGCTATTTATAGTTGTTCACAGTCCTCCTTTACTCCACCTCTTTGCTATTTATAGTTGTTGCCCTCCTTTACTCCACCTCTTTGCTATTTATAGTTGTTCACAGCCCTCCTTTACTCCACCTCTTGCTGCTATTTATAGTTGTTCACAGCCCTCCTTTACTCCACCTCTTTGCTATTTATAGTTGTTCACAGCCCTCCTTTACTCCACCTCTTGCTGCTATTTATAGTTGTTCACAGCCCTCCTTTACTCCACCTCTTGCTATATAGTTGTTCACAGCCCTCCTTTACTCCACCTCTTGCTGCTATTTATAGTTGTTCACAGCCCTCCTTTACTCCACCTCTTGGTGCTATTTATAGTTGTTCACAGCCCTCCTTTACTCCACCTCTTGCTGCTATTTATAGTTGTTCACTGTCCTCCTTTACTCCACCTCTTGGTGCTATTTATAGTTGTTCACAGCCCTCCTTTACTCCACCTCTTGCTGCTATTTATAGTTGTTCACAGTCCTCCTTTACTCCACCTCTTGCTGCTATTTATAGTTGTTCACTGTCCTCCTTTACTCCACCTCTTGGTGCTATTTATAGTTGTTCACAGCCCTCCTTTACTCCACCTCTTGGTGCTATTTATAGTTGTTCACTGTCCTCCTTTACTCCACCTCTTGCTGCTATTTATAGTTGTTCACTGCCCTCCTTTACTCCACCTCTTGCTATCTAGTTGTTGCTATTTATAGTTGTTCACAGCCCTCCTTTACTCCACCTCTTGCTGCTATTTATAGTTGTTCACAGTCCTCCTTTACTCCACCTCTTGGTGCTATTTATAGTTGTTCACTGTCCTCCTTTACTCCACCTCTTGCTGCTATTTATAGTTGTTCACAGCCCTCCTTTACTCCACCTCTTGGTGCTATTTATAGTTGTTCACAGTCCTCCTTTACTCCACCTCTTGCTGCTATTTATAGTTGTTCACTGTCCTCCTTTACTCCACCTCTTGCTGCTATTTATAGTTGTTCACAGCCCTCCTTTACTCCACCTCTTGCTGCTATTTATAGTTGTTCACAGTCCTCCTTTACTCCACCTCTTGCTGCTATTTATAGTTGTTCACAGTCCTCCTTTACTCCACCTCTTGCTGCTATTTATAGTTGTTCACTGTCCTCCTTTACTCCACCTCTTGCTGCTATTTATAGTTGTTCACAGCCCTCCTTTACTCCACCTCTTGGTGCTATTTATAGTTGTTCACAGCCCTCCTTTACTCCACCTCTTGCTGCTATTTATAGTTGTTCACAGCCCTCCTTTACTCCACCTCTTGGTGCTATTTATAGTTGTTCACAGCCCTCCTTTACTCCACCTCTTGGTGCTATTTATAGTTGTTCACAGTCCTCCTTTACTCCACCTCTTGGTGCTATTTATAGTTGTTCACAGCCCTCCTTTACTCCACCTCTTGGTGCTATTTATAGTTGTTCACAGTCCTCCTTTACTCCACCTCTTGGTGCTATTTATAGTTGTTCACAGTCCTCCTTTACTCCACCTCTTGCTGCTATTTATAGTTGTTCACAGCCCTCCTTTACTCCACCTCTTGGTGCTATTTATAGTTGTTCACAGCCCTCCTTTACTCCACCTCTTGCTGCTATTTATAGTTGTTCACAGCCCTCCTTTACTCCACCTCTTGGTGCTATTTATAGTTGTTCACAGCCCTCCTTTACTCCACCTCTTGCTGCTATTTATAGTTGTTCACTGTCCTCCTTTACTCCACCTCTTGGTGCTATTTATAGTTGTTCACAGCCCTCCTTTACTCCACCTCTTGTTCACAGCCCTCCTTTACTCCACCTCTGCTATTTATAGTTGTTCACAGCCCTCCTTTACTCCACCTCTTGCTGCTATTTATAGTTGTTCACAGTCCTCCTTTACTCCACCTCTTGCTGCTATTTATAGTTGTTCACAGTCCTCCTTTACTCCACCTCTTGCTGCTATTTATAGTTGTTCACAGCCCTCCTTTACTCCACCTCTTGCTGCTATTTATAGTTGTTCACAGTCCTCCTTTACTCCACCTCTTGCTGCTATTTATAGTTGTTCACAGCCCTCCTTTACTCCACCTCTTGCTGCTATTTATAGTTGTTCACAGCCCTCCTTTACTCCACCTCTTGCTGCTATTTATAGTTGTTCACAGCCCTCCTTTACTCCACCTCTTGGTGCTATTTATAGTTGTTCACAGTCCTCCTTTACTCCACCTCTTGCTGCTATTTATAGTTGTTCACTGTCCTCCTTTACTCCACCTCTTGGTGCTATTTATAGTTGTTCACTGTCCTCCTTTACTCCACCTCTTGGTGCTATTTATAGTTGTTCACTGTCCTCCTTTACTCCACCTCTTGCTGCTATTTATAGTTGTTCACAGCCCTCCTTTACTCCACCTCCTGCTATAGTTGTTCACAGCCCTCCTTTACTCCACCTCTTGCTATTTATAGTTGTTCACAGTCCTCCTTTACTCCACCTCTTGCTGCTATTTATAGTTGTTCACAGTCCTCCTTTACTCCACCTCTTGCTGCTATTTATAGTTGTTCACAGCCCTCCTTTACTCCACCTCTTGCTGCTATTTATAGTTGTTCACAGCCCTCCTTTACTCCACCTCTTGGTGCTATTTATAGTTGTTCACAGTCCTCCTTTACTCCACCTCTTGCTGCTATTTATAGTTGTTCACTCCACCTCCTTTACTCACAGCCCCTCTTCCACCTATTTATAGTTGTTCACAGCCCTCCTTTACTCCACCTCTTGCTGCTATTTATAGTTGTTCACAGTCCTCCTTTACTCCATTGCTATTTATAGTTGTTCACAGCCCTCCTTTACTCCACCTCTTGCTGCTATTTATAGTTGTTCACAGCCCTCCTTTACTCCACCTCTTGCTGCTATTTATAGTTGTTCACAGCCCTCCTTTACTCCACCTCTTGCTGCTATTTATAGTTGTTCACAGTCCTCCTTTACTCCACCTCTTGCTCAACTGCCTTGAAACTATTTATAGTTGTTCACAGCCCTCCTTTACTCCACCTATAGTTGTTGCCCTCCTTTACTCCACCTCTTGGTGCTATTTATAGTTGTTCACAGTCCTCCTTTACTCCACCTCTTGCTGCTATTTATAGTTGTTCACAGTCCTCCTTTACTCCACCTCTTGCTGCTATTTATAGTTGTTCACTGTCCTCCTTTACTCCACCTCTTGCTGCTATTTATAGTTGTTCACTGTCCTCCTTTACTCCACCTCTTGCTGCTATTTATAGTTGTTCACAGTCCTCCTTTACTCCACCTCTTGCTGCTATTTATAGTTGTTCACAGTCCTCCTTTACTCCACCTCTTGCTGCTATTTATAGTTGTTCACTGTCCTCCTTTACTCCACCTCTTGGTGCTATTTATAGTTGTTCACAGTCCTCCTTTACTCCACCTCTTGGTGCTATTTATAGTTGTTCACTGTCCTCCTTTACTCCACCTCTTGGTGCTATTTATAGTTGTTCACAGTCCTCCTTTACTCCACCTCTTGCTGCTATTTATAGTTGTTCACAGCCCTCCTTTACTCCACCTCTTGGTGCTATTTATAGTTGTTCACAGCCCTCCTTTACTCCACCTCTTGCTGCTATTTATAGTTGTTCACTGTCCTCCTTTACTCCACCTCTTGGTGCTATTTATAGTTGTTCACAGCCCTCCTTTACTCCACCTCTTGCTGCTATTTATAGTTGTTCACTGTCCTCCTTTACTCCACCTCTTGGTGCTATTTATAGTTGTTCACAGCCCTCCTTTACTCCACCTCTTGCTGCTATTTATAGTTGTTCACAGTCCTCCTTTACTCCACCTCTTGCTGCTATTTATAGTTGTTCACAGCCCTCCTTTACTCCACCTCTTGCTGCTATTTATAGTTGTTCACAGTCCTCCTTTACTCCACCTCTTGCTGCTATTTATAGTTGTTCACAGTCCTCCTTTACTCCACCTCTTGCTGCTATTTATAGTTGTTCACTGCCCTCCTTTACTCCACCTCTTGCTATTTATAGTTGTTCACAGCCCTCCTTTACTCCACCTCTTGCTGCTATTTATAGTTGTTCACAGCCCTCCTTTACTCCACCTCTTGCTGCTATTTATAGTTGTTCACAGTCCTCCTTTACTCCACCTCTTGCTGCTATTTATAGTTGTTCACAGCCCTCCTTTACTCCACCTCTTGCTGCTATTTATAGTTGTTCACAGCCCTCCTTTACTCCACCTCTTGCTGCTATTTATAGTTGTTCACAGTCCTCCTTTACTCCACCTCTTGCTGCTATTTATAGTTGTTCACAGCCCTCCTTTACTCCACCTCTTGCTGCTATTTATAGTTGTTCACAGCCCTCCTTTACTCCACCTGCTTGTTGTTGCTATTTATAGTTGTTCACAGTCCTCCTTTACTCCACCTCTTGCTGCTATTTATAGTTGTTCACAGCCCTCCTTTACTCCACCTCTTGGTGCTATTTATAGTTGTTCACTGTCCTCCTTTACTCCACCTCTTGGTGCTATTTATAGTTGTTCACTGTCCTCCTTTACTCCACCTCTTGGTGCTATTTATAGTTGTTCACAGCCCTCCTTTACTCCACCTCTTGCTGCTATTTATAGTTGTTCACAGTCCTCCTTTACTCCACCTCTTGCTGCTATTTATAGTTGTTCACAGTCCTCCTTTACTCCACCTCTTGCTGCTATTTATAGTTGTTCACAGCCCTCCTTTACTCCACCTCTTGCTGCTATTTATAGTTGTTCACAGTCCTCCTTTACTCCACCTCTGCTATTTATAGTTGTTCACAGCCCTCCTTTACTCCACCTCTTGCTGCTATTTATAGTTGTTCACAGCCCTCCTTTACTCCACCTCTTGCTGCTATTTATAGTTGTTCACAGCCCTCCTTTACTCCACCTCTTGCTGCTATTTATAGTTGTTCACAGTCCTCCTTTACTCCACCTCTTGCTGCTATTTATAGTTGTTCACTGTCCTCCTTTACTCCACCTCTTGCTGCTATTTATAGTTGTTCACTGCCCTCCTTTACTCCACCTCTTGGTGCTATTTATAGTTGTTCACAGTCCTCCTTTACTCCACCTCTTGCTGCTATTTATAGTTGTTCACAGCCCTCCTTTACTCCACCTCTTGCTGCTATTTATAGTTGTTCACAGCCCTCCTTTACTCCACCTCTTGCTGCTATTTATAGTTGTTCACAGTCCTCCTTTACTCCACCTCTTGGTGCTATTTATAGTTGTTCACTGTCCTCCTTTACTCCACCTCTTGCTGCTATTTATAGTTGTTCACTGTCCTCCTTTACTCCACCTCTTGCTGCTATTTATAGTTGTTCACAGTCCTCCTTTACTCCACCTCTTGGTGCTATTTATAGTTGTTCACAGTCCTCCTTTACTCCACCTCTTGGTGCTATTTATAGTTGTTCACTGTCCTCCTTTACTCCACCTCTTGGTGCTATTTATAGTTGTTCACTGTCCTCCTTTACTCCACCTCTTGGTGCTATTTATAGTTGTTCACAGCCCTCCTTTACTCCACCTCTTGCTGCTATTTATAGTTGTTCACAGTCCTCCTTTACTCCACCTCTTGCTGCTATTTATAGTTGTTCACAGCCCTCCTTTACTCCACCTCTTGCTGCTATTTATAGTTGTTCACTATTTATAGTTGTTCCTCCTTTACTCCACCTCTTGGTGCTATTTATAGTTGTTCACAGTCCTCCTTTACTCCACCTCTTGCTGCTATTTATAGTTGTTCACTGTCCTCCTTTACTCCACCTCTTGGTGCTATTTATAGTTGTTCACAGCCCTCCTTTACTCCACCTCTTGCTGCTATTTATAGTTGTTCACAGTCCTCCTTTACTCCACCTCTTGCTGCTATTTATAGTTGTTCACAGTCCTCCTTTACTCCACCTCTTGCTGCTATTTATAGTTGTTCACAGTCCTCCTTTACTCCACCTCTTGCTGCTATTTATAGTTGTTCACAGTCCTCCTTTACTCCACCTCTTGCTGCTATTTATAGTTGTTCACAGTCCTCCTTTACTCCACCTCTTGGTGCTATTTATAGTTGTTCACAGTCCTCCTTTACTCCACCTCTTGCTGCTATTTATAGTTGTTCACAGTCCTCCTTTACTCCACCTCTTGGTGCTATTTATAGTTGTTCACTGTCCTCCTTTACTCCACCTCTTGCTGCTATTTATAGTTGTTCACAGCCCTCCTTTACTCCACCTCTTGGTGCTATTTATAGTTGTTCACTGTCCTCCTTTACTCCACCTCTTGCTGCTATTTATAGTTGTTCACAGCCCTCCTTTACTCCACCTCTTGGTGCTATTTATAGTTGTTCACAGTCCTCCTTTACTCCACCTCTTGCTGCTATTTATAGTTGTTCACAGCCCTCCTTTACTCCACCTCTTGGTGCTATTTATAGTTGTTCACAGTCCTCCTTTACTCCACCTCTTGGTGCTATTTATAGTTGTTCACAGCCCTCCTTTACTCCACCTCTTGGTGCTATTTATAGTTGTTCACAGCCCTCCTTTACTCCACCTCTTGGTGCTATTTATAGTTGTTCACTGTCCTCCTTTACTCCACCTCTTGCTGCTATTTATAGTTGTTCACAGCCCTCCTTTACTCCACCTCTTGGTGCTATTTATAGTTGTTCACTGTCCTCCTTTACTCCACCTCTTGCTGCTATTTATAGTTGTTCACAGTCCTCCTTTACTCCACCTCTTGGTGCTATTTATAGTTGTTCACAGCCCTCCTTTACTCCACCTCTTGCTGCTATTTATAGTTGTTCACAGTCCTCCTTTACTCCACCTCTTGGTGCTATTTATAGTTGTTCACAGCCCTCCTTTACTCCACCTCTTGCTGCTATTTATAGTTGTTCACAGCCCTCCTTTACTCCACCTCTTGGTGCTATTTATAGTTGTTCACAGTCCTCCTTTACTCCACCTCTTGCTGCTATTTATAGTTGTTCACAGCCCTCCTTTACTCCACCTCTTGCTGCTATTTATAGTTGTTGCTCCACCTCTTTGCTATTTATAGTTGTTCACAGCCCTCCTTTACTCCACCTCTTGCTGCTATTTATAGTTGTTCACAGTCCTCCTTTACTCCACCTCTTGCTGCTATTTATAGTTGTTCACAGCCCTCCTTTACTCCACCTCTTGCTGCTATTTATAGTTGTTCACAGCCCTCCTTTACTCCACCTCTTGCTGCTATTTATAGTTGTTCACTGTCCTCCTTTACTCCACCTCTTGCTGCTATTTATAGTTGTTCACAGCCCTCCTTTACTCCACCTCTTGCTGCTATTTATAGTTGTTCACAGCCCTCCTTTACTCCACCTCTTGCTGCTATTTATAGTTGTTCACAGTCCTCCTTTACTCCACCTCTTGCTGCTATTTATAGTTGTTTGCCCTCCTTTACTCCACCTCTTGCTGCTATTTATAGTTGTTCACTGTCCTCCTTTACTCCACCTCTTTGCTATTTATAGTTGTTCACAGCCCTCCTTTACTCCACCTCTTGCTGCTATTTATAGTTGTTCACAGCCCTCCTTTACTCCACCTCTTGCTGCTATTTATAGTTGTTCACAGCCCTCCTTTACTCCACCTCTTGGTGCTATTTATAGTTGTTCACAGTCCTCCTTTACTCCACCTCTGCTATTTATAGTTGTTCACAGTCCTCCTTTACTCCACCTCTTGGTGCTATTTATAGTTGTTCACAGTCCTCCTTTACTCCACCTCTTGCTGCTATTTATAGTTGTTCACTGTCCTCCTTTACTCCACCTCTTGCTGCTATTTATAGTTGTTCACAGCCCTCCTTTACTCCACCTCTTGCTGCTATTTATAGTTGTTCACAGCCCTCCTTTACTCCACCTCTTGCTGCTATTTATAGTTGTTCACAGTCCTCCTTTACTCCACCTCTTGCTGCTATTTATAGTTGTTCACAGTCCTCCTTTACTCCACCTCTTGCTGCTATTTATAGTTGTTCACTGTCCTCCTTTACTCCACCTCTTGGTGCTATTTATAGTTGTTCACTGTCCTCCTTTACTCCACCTCTTGGTGCTATTTATAGTTGTTCACAGCCCTCCTTTACTCCACCTCTTGCTACTAGTTGTTCACTGTCCTCCTTTACTCCACCTCTTGCTGCTATTTATAGTTGTTCACAGTCCTCCTTTACTCCACCTCTTGGTGCTATTTATAGTTGTTCACTGTCCTCCTTTACTCCACCTCTTGCTGCTATTTATAGTTGTTCACAGCCCTCCTTTACTCCACCTCTTGCTGCTATTTATAGTTGTTTGTCCTCCTTTACTCCACCTCTTGCTGCTATTTATAGTTGTTCACAGTCCTCCTTTACTCCACCTCTTGGTGCTATTTATAGTTGTTCACAGCCCTCCTTTACTCCACCTCTTGCTGCTATTTATAGTTGTTCACAGTCCTCCTTTACTCCACCTCTTGGTGCTATTTATAGTTGTTCACAGCCCTCCTTTACTCCACCTCTTGCTGCTATTTATAGTTGTTCACTGTCCTCCTTTACTCCACCTCTTGCTGCTATTTATAGTTGTTCACAGCCCTCCTTTACTCCACCTCTTGGTGCTATTTATAGTTGTTCACAGTCCTCCTTTACTCCACCTCTTGCTGCTATTTATAGTTGTTCACTGTCCTCCTTTACTCCACCTCTTGGTGCTATTTATAGTTGTTCACAGCCCTCCTTTACTCCACCTCTTGCTGCTATTTATAGTTGTTCACAGTCCTCCTTTACTCCACCTCTTGCTGCTATTTATAGTTGTTCACAGTCCTCCTTTACTCCACCTCTTGCTGCTATTTATAGTTGTTCACAGTCCTCCTTTACTCCACCTCTTGCCCTCCTTTACTCCACCTCTGCTATTTATAGTTGTTCACAGTCCTCCTTTACTCCACCTCCTCTTAGTTGTTGCTATTGCTATAGTTGTTCACAGTCCTCCTTTACTCCACCTCTTGCTGCTATTTATAGTTGTTCACAGCCCTCCTTTACTCCACCTCTTGCTGCTATTTATAGTTGTTCACAGTCCTCCTTTACTCCACCTCTTGCTGCTATTTATAGTTGTTCACAGCCCTCCTTTACTCCACCTCTTGCTGCTATTTATAGTTGTTCACAGCCCTCCTTTACTCCACCTCTTTGCTATTTATAGTTGTTCACTGTCCTCCTTTACTCCATGCTATTTATAGTTGTTCACAGCCCTCCTTTACTCCACCTCTTGCTGCTATTTATAGTTGTTCACAGTCCTCCTTTACTCCACCTCTTGCTGCTATTTATAGTTGTTCACTGTCCTCCTTTACTCCACCTCTTGCTGCTATTTATAGTTGTTCACTGTCCTCCTTTACTCCACCTCTTGCTGCTATTTATAGTTGTTCACAGCCCTCCTTTACTCCACCTCTTGCTGCTATTTATAGTTGTTCACAGCCCTCCTTTACTCCACCTCTTGGTGCTATTTATAGTTGTTCACTGTCCTCCTTTACTCCACCTCTTGCTGCTATTTATAGTTGTTCACAGCCCTCCTTTACTCCACCTCTTGGTGCTATTTATAGTTGTTCACTGTCCTCCTTTACTCCACCTCTTGCTGCTATTTATAGTTGTTCACAGTCCTCCTTTACTCCACCTCTTGGTGCTATTTATAGTTGTTCACAGCCCTCCTTTACTCCACCTCTTGGTGCTATTTATAGTTGTTCACTGTCCTCCTTTACTCCACCTCTTGCTGCTATTTATAGTTGTTCACAGCCCTCCTTTACTCCACCTCTTGCTGCTATTTATAGTTGTTCACTGTCCTCCTTTACTCCACCTCTTGGTGCTATTTATAGTTGTTCACAGTCCTCCTTTACTCCACCTCTTGCTGCTATTTATAGTTGTTCACTGTCCTCCTTTACTCCACCTCTTGCTGCTATTTATAGTTGTTCACAGCCCTCCTTTACTCCACCTCTTGCTGCTATTTATAGTTGTTCACAGCCCTCCTTTACTCCACCTCTTGCTGCTATTTATAGTTGTTCACTGTCCTCCTTTACTCCACCTCTTGCTGCTATTTATAGTTGTTCACAGCCCTCCTTTACTCCACCTCTTGCTATATAGTTGTTCACAGTCCTCCTTTACTCCACCTCTTGCTGCTATTTATAGTTGTTCACAGTCCTCCTTTACTCCACCTCTTGCTGCTATTTATAGTTGTTCACAGCCCTCCTTTACTCCACCTCTTGCTGCTATTTATAGTTGTTCACAGTCCTCCTTTACTCCACCTCTTGCTGCTATTTATAGTTGTTCACTGTCCTCCTTTACTCCACCTCTTGGTGCTATTTATAGTTGTTCACAGCCCTCCTTTACTCCACCTCTTGCTGCTATTTATAGTTGTTCACAGTCCTCCTTTACTCCACCTCTTGGTGCTATTTATAGTTGTTCACAGCCCTCCTTTACTCCACCTCTTGCTGCTATTTATAGTTGTTCACAGCCCTCCTTTACTCCACCTCTTGCTGCTATTTATAGTTGTTCACTGTCCTCCTTTACTCCACCTCTTGCTGCTATTTATAGTTGTTCACAGTCCTCCTTTACTCCACCTCTTGCTGCTATTTATAGTTGTTCACAGCCCTCCTTTACTCCACCTCTTGCTGCTATTTATAGTTGTTCACAGTCCTCCTTTACTCCACCTCTTGGTGCTATTTATAGTTGTTCACTGTCCTCCTTTACTCCACCTCTTGCTGCTATTTATAGTTGTTCACAGCCCTCCTTTACTCCACCTCTTGCTGCTATTTATAGTTGTTCACAGCCCTCCTTTACTCCACCTCTTGCTGCTATTTATAGTTGTTCACTGTCCTCCTTTACTCCACCTCTTGGTGCTATTTATAGTTGTTCACAGTCCTCCTTTACTCCACCTCTTGGTGCTATTTATAGTTGTTCACTGTCCTCCTTTACTCCACCTCTTGCTGCTATTTATAGTTGTTCACAGTCCTCCTTTACTCCACCTCTTGCTGCTATTTATAGTTGTTCACAGTCCTCCTTTACTCCACCTCTTGCTGCTATTTATAGTTGTTCACTGTCCTCCTTTACTCCACCTCTTGCTGCTATTTATAGTTGTTCACTGCCCTCCTTTACTCCACCTCTTGCTGCTATTTATAGTTGTTCACAGCCCTCCTTTACTCCACCTCTTGGTGCTATTTATAGTTGTTCACAGTCCTCCTTTACTCCACCTCTTGGTGCTATTTATAGTTGTTCACAGTCCTCCTTTACTCCACCTCTTGCTGCTATATAGTTGTTCACAGCCCTCCTTTACTCCACCTCTTGCTGCTATTTATAGTTGTTCACAGTCCTCCTTTACTCCACCTCTTGCTGCTATTTATAGTTGTTCACAGTCCTCCTTTACTCCACCTCTTGCTGCTATTTATAGTTGTTCACAGTCCTCCTTTACTCCACCTCTTGCTGCTATTTATAGTTGTTCACAGTCCTCCTTTACTCCACCTCTTGCTGCTATTTATAGTTGTTCACTGTCCTCCTTTACTCCACCTCTTGCTGCTATTTATAGTTGTTCACAGCCCTCCTTTACTCCACCTCTTGCTGCTATTTATAGTTGTTCACTGTCCTCCTTTACTCCACCTCTTGTTGTTGCTATTTATAGTTGTTCACTGTCCTCCTTTACTCCACCTCTTGCTGCTATTTATAGTTGTTCACAGTCCTCCTTTACTCCACCTCTTGCTGCTATTTATAGTTGTTCACAGCCCTCCTTTACTCCACCTCTTGGTGCTATTTATAGTTGTTCACTGTCCTCCTTTACTCCACCTCTTGCTGCTATTTATAGTTGTTCACAGTCCTCCTTTACTCCACCTCTTGCTGCTATTTATAGTTGTTCACAGCCCTCCTTTACTCCACCTCTTGGTGCTATTTATAGTTGTTCACTGTCCTCCTTTACTCCACCTCTTGGTGCTATTTATAGTTGTTCACAGTCCTCCTTTACTCCACCTCTTGCTATTTATAGTTGTTGCTATTTATAGTTGTTCACAGCCCTCCTTTACTCCACCTCTTGGTGCTATTTATAGTTGTTCACAGTCCTCCTTTACTCCACCTCTTGGTGCTATTTATAGTTGTTCACTGTCCTCCTTTACTCCACCTCTTGCTGCTATTTATAGTTGTTCACTGTCCTCCTTTACTCCACCTCTTGCTGCTATTTATAGTTGTTCACAGTCCTCCTTTACTCCACCTCTTGCTGCTATTTATAGTTGTTCACAGCCCTCCTTTACTCCACCTCTTGCTGCTATTTATAGTTGTTCACTGTCCTCCTTTACTCCACCTCTTGCTGCTATTTATAGTTGTTCACAGCCCTCCTTTACTCCACCTCTTGCTGCTATTTATAGTTGTTCACAGTCCTCCTTTACTCCACCTCTTGCTGCTATTTATAGTTGTTCACAGTCCTCCTTTACTCCACCTCTTGCTGCTATTTATAGTTGTTCACAGCCCTCCTTTACTCCACCTCTTGCTGCTATTTATAGTTGTTCACAGTCCTCCTTTACTCCACCTCTTGCTGCTATTTATAGTTGTTCACTGTCCTCCTTTACTCCACCTCTTGGTGCTATTTATAGTTGTTCACAGCCCTCCTTTACTCCACCTCTTGCTGCTATTTATAGTTGTTCACAGTCCTCCTTTACTCCACCTCTTGCTGCTATTTATAGTTGTTCACAGCCCTCCTTTACTCCACCTCTTGCTGCTATTTATAGTTGTTCACTGTCCTCCTTTACTCCACCTCTTGGTGCTATTTATAGTTGTTCACTGTCCTCCTTTACTCCACCTCTTGCTGCTATTTATAGTTGTTCACAGTCCTCCTTTACTCCACCTCTTGGTGCTATTTATAGTTGTTCACTGTCCTCCTTTACTCCACCTCTTGCTGCTATTTATAGTTGTTCACAGCCCTCCTTTACTCCACCTCTTGGTGCTATTTATAGTTGTTCACTGTCCTCCTTTACTCCACCTCTTGCTGCTATTTATAGTTGTTCACAGTCCTCCTTTACTCCACCTCTTGGTGCTATTTATAGTTGTTCACTGTCCTCCTTTACTCCACCTCTTGCTGCTATTTATAGTTGTTCACAGCCCTCCTTTACTCCACCTCTTGGTGCTATTTATAGTTGTTCACAGCCCTCCTTTACTCCACCTCTTGCTGCTATTTATAGTTGTTCACTGTCCTCCTTTACTCCACCTCTTGCTGCTATTTATAGTTGTTCACAGCCCTCCTTTACTCCACCTCTTGCTGCTATTTATAGTTGTTCACTGTCCTCCTTTACTCCACCTCTTGGTGCTATTTATAGTTGTTCACAGCCCTCCTTTACTCCACCTCTTGCTGCTATTTATAGTTGTTCACTGTCCTCCTTTACTCCACCTCTTGCTGCTATTTATAGTTGTTCACAGCCCTCCTTTACTCCACCTCTTGCTGCTATTTATAGTTGTTCACAGCCCTCCTTTACTCCACCTCTTGCTGCTATTTATAGTTGTTCACTGTCCTCCTTTACTCCACCTCTTTGCTATTTATAGTTGTTCACAGCCCTCCTTTACTCCACCTCTTGCTATCTAGTTGTTCACAGTCCTCCTTTACTCCACCTCTTGGTGCTATTTATAGTTGTTCACAGTCCTCCTTTACTCCACCTCTTGCTGCTATTTATAGTTGTTCACAGCCCTCCTTTACTCCACCTCTTGCTGCTATTTATAGTTGTTCACAGTCCTCCTTTACTCCACCTCTTGCTGCTATTTATAGTTGTTCACTGTCCTCCTTTACTCCACCTCTTGGTGCTATTTATAGTTGTTCACAGCCCTCCTTTACTCCACCTCTTGCTGCTATTTATAGTTGTTCACTGTCCTCCTTTACTCCACCTCTTGGTGCTATTTATAGTTGTTCACAGCCCTCCTTTACTCCACCTCTTGCTGCTATTTATAGTTGTTCACAGCCCTCCTTTACTCCACCTCTTGCTGCTATTTATAGTTGTTCACTGTCCTCCTTTACTCCACCTCTTGCTGCTATTTATAGTTGTTCACAGCCCTCCTTTACTCCACCTCTTGCTGCTATTTATAGTTGTTCACTGTCCTCCTTTACTCCACCTCTTGATGCTATTTATCGTTTACACGTTGGACTGTAGAGGGGAAGTATTGTTTTTCTTTTGATCTTGATGTGTGTGTTTTTATTTTTTGCTCCTTCTGTTGCCTACTTTTTGCTCCTTTTGCTATATTTGATGTTTGCTGTTTAATTGCTTGTCTGTGTTGATAAAGGCGCATTCGCCGAAATATCCAGTAGTTTTGTTTTGTCTCTTGTGAATAAAATAACGTCACTTTGCACTTGTCGTGTAGTTGTTTGTTTGCTGTATATCGTTGTTCACTGTCCTACTTTACTCCACCTCTTGCTGCTATTTATAGTTGTTCACTGTCCTCCTTTACTCCACCTCTTGCTGCTATTTATAGTTGTTCACAGCCCTCCTTTACTCCACCTCTTGGTGCTATTTATAGTTGTTCACAGTCCTCCTTTACTCCACCTCTTGGTGCTATTTATAGTTGTTCACAGTCCTCCTTTACTCCACCTCTTGCTATCTAGTTGTTCACAGCCCTCCTTTACTCCACCTCTTGCTATCTAGTTGTTCACAGTCCTCCTTTACTCCACCTCTTGCTGCTATTTATAGTTGTTCACAGTCCTCCTTTACTCCACCTCTTTGCTATTTATAGTTGTTCACAGCCCTCCTTTACTCCACCTCTTGCTGCTATTTATAGTTGTTCACAGTCCTCCTTTACTCCACCTCTTGCTGCTATTTATAGTTGTTCACTGTCCTCCTTTACTCCACCTCTTGCTGCTATTTATAGTTGTTCACAGCCCTCCTTTACTCCACCTCTTGCTGCTATTTATAGTTGTTCACTGTCCTCCTTTACTCCACCTCTTGCTGCTATTTATAGTTGTTCACTGTCCTCCTTTACTCCACCTCTTGCTGCTATTTATAGTTGTTCACAGTCCTCCTTTACTCCACCTCTTGCTGCTATTTATAGTTGTTCACAGCCCTCCTTTACTCCACCTCTTGGTGCTATTTATAGTTGTTCACTGTCCTCCTTTACTCCATCTCTTGCTGCTATTTATAGTTGTTCACAGTCCTCCTTTACTCCACCTCTTGCTGCTATTTATAGTTGTTCACAGCCCTCCTTTACTCCACCTCTTGGTGCTATTTATAGTTGTTCACTGTCCTCCTTTACTCCACCTCTTGGTGCTATTTATAGTTGTTCACAGCCCTCCTTTACTCCACCTCTTGCTGCTATTTATAGTTGTTCACTGTCCTCCTTTACTCCACCTCTTGCTGCTATTTATAGTTGTTCACAGCCCTCCTTTACTCCACCTCTTGCTGCTATTTATAGTTGTTCACTGTCCTCCTTTACTCCACCTCTTGGTGCTATTTATAGTTGTTCACAGCCCTCCTTTACTCCACCTCTTGCTGCTATTTATAGTTGTTCACTGTCCTCCTTTACTCCACCTCTTGCTGCTATTTATAGTTGTTCACAGCCCTCCTTTACTCCACCTCTTGCTGCTATTTATAGTTGTTCACAGCCCTCCTTTACTCCATCTCTTGCTGCTATTTATAGTTGTTCACTGTCCTCCTTTACTCCACCTCTTGGTGCTATTTATAGTTGTTCACAGCCCTCCTTTACTCCACCTCTTGCTATCTAGTTGTTCACAGTCCTCCTTTACTCCACCTCTTGGTGCTATTTATAGTTGTTCACAGTCCTCCTTTACTCCACCTCTTGCTGCTATTTATAGTTGTTCACAGCCCTCCTTTACTCCACCTCTTGCTGCTATTTATAGTTGTTCACAGTCCTCCTTTACTCCACCTCTTGCTGCTATTTATAGTTGTTCACTGTCCTCCTTTACTCCACCTCTTGGTGCTATTTATAGTTGTTCACAGCCCTCCTTTACTCCACCTCTTGCTGCTATTTATAGTTGTTCACTGTCCTCCTTTACTCCACCTCTTGCTGCTATTTATAGTTGTTCACAGCCCTCCTTTACTCCACCTCTTGCTGCTATTTATAGTTGTTCACAGTCCTCCTTTACTCCACCTCTTGCTGCTATTTATAGTTGTTCACAGCCCTCCTTTACTCCACCTCTTGCTGCTATTTATAGTTGTTCACTGTCCTCCTTTACTCCACCTCTTGGTGCTATTTATAGTTGTTCACTGTCCTCCTTTACTCCACCTCTTGCTGCTATTTATAGTTGTTCACTGTCCTCCTTTACTCCACCTCTTGGTGCTATTTATAGTTGTTCACTGTCCTCCTTTACTCCACCTCTTGCTGCTATTTATAGTTGTTCACAGTCCTCCTTTACTCCACCTCTTGCTGCTATTTATAGTTGTTCACAGCCCTCCTTTACTCCACCTCTTGCTGCTATTTATAGTTGTTCACTGTCCTCCTTTACTCCACCTCTTGGTGCTATTTATAGTTGTTCACTGTCCTCCTTTACTCCACCTCTTGCTGCTATTTATAGTTGTTCACAGTCCTCCTTTACTCCACCTCTTGGTGCTATTTATAGTTGTTCACTGTCCTCCTTTACTCCACCTCTTGCTGCTATTTATAGTTGTTCACAGTCCTCCTTTACTCCACCTCTTGGTGCTATTTATAGTTGTTCACAGCCCTCCTTTACTCCACCTCTTGCTGCTATTTATAGTTGTTCACAGCCCTCCTTTACTCCACCTCTTGCTGCTATTTATAGTTGTTCACTGTCCTCCTTTACTCCACCTCTTGCTGCTATTTATAGTTGTTCACTGTCCTCCTTTACTCCACCTCTTGCTGCTATTTATAGTTGTTCACAGCCCTCCTTTACTCCACCTCTTGCTGCTATTTATAGTTGTTCACTGTCCTCCTTTACTCCACCTCTTGCTATCTAGTTGTTCACAGCCCTCCTTTACTCCACCTCTTGCTGCTATTTATAGTTGTTCACAGCCCTCCTTTACTCCACCTCTTGCTGCTATTTATAGTTGTTCACAGTCCTCCTTTACTCCACCTCTTGCTGCTATTTATAGTTGTTCACAGCCCTCCTTTACTCCACCTCTTGCTGCTATTTATAGTTGTTCACAGCCCTCCTTTACTCCACCTCTTGCTGCTATTTATAGTTGTTCACAGTCCTCCTTTACTCCACCTCTTGCTGCTATTTATAGTTGTTCACAGCCCTCCTTTACTCCATCTCTTGCTGCTATTTATAGTTGTTCACAGTCCTCCTTTACTCCACCTCTTGCTGCTATTTATAGTTGTTCACAGCCCTCCTTTACTCCACCTCTTGATGCTATTTATCGTTGTTCACTGTCCTACTTTACTCCACCTCTTGCTGCTATTTATAGTTGTTCACTGTCCTCCTTTACTCCACCTCTTGCTGCTATTTATAGTTGTTCACAGCCCTCCTTTACTCCACCTCTTGCTATCTAGTTGTTCACAGCCCTCCTTTACTCCACCTCTTGCTATCTAGTTGTTCACAGCCCTCCTTTACTCCACCTCTTGCTATCTAGTTGTTCACAGCCCTCCTTTACTCCACCTCTTGCTATCTAGTTGTTCACTGTCCTCCTTTACTCCACCTCTTGCTGCTATTTATAGTTGTTCACAGCCCTCCTTTACTCCACCTCTTGCTGCTATTTATAGTTGTTCACAGCCCTCCTTTACTCCACCTCTTGGTGCTATTTATAGTTGTTCACAGCCCTCCTTTACTCCACCTCTTGCTGCTATTTATAGTTGTTCACAGCCCTCCTTTACTCCACCTCTTGGTGCTATTTATAGTTGTTCACAGCCCTCCTTTACTCCACCTCTTGCTGCTATTTATAGTTGTTCACAGCCCTCCTTTACTCCACCTCTTGGTGCTATTTATAGTTGTTCACAGTCCTCCTTTACTCCACCTCTTGGTGCTATTTATAGTTGTTCACAGCCCTCCTTTACTCCACCTCTTGCTGCTATTTATAGTTGTTCACAGTCCTCCTTTACTCCACCTCTTGGTGCTATTTATAGTTGTTCACAGTCCTCCTTTACTCCACCTCTTGGTGCTATTTATAGTTGTTCACAGTCCTCCTTTACTCCACCTCTTGCTATCTAGTTGTTCACAGCCCTCCTTTACTCCACCTCTTGCTATCTAGTTGTTCACAGTCCTCCTTTACTCCACCTCTTGCTGCTATTTATAGTTGTTCACAGTCCTCCTTTACTCCACCTCTTGCTATCTAGTTGTTCACAGCCCTCCTTTACTCCACCTCTTGCTGCTATTTATAGTTGTTCACAGTCCTCCTTTACTCCACCTCTTGCTGCTATTTATAGTTGTTCACTGTCCTCCTTTACTCCACCTCTTGCTGCTATTTATAGTTGTTCACAGCCCTCCTTTACTCCACCTCTTGCTGCTATTTATAGTTGTTCACTGTCCTCCTTTACTCCACCTCTTGCTGCTATTTATAGTTGTTCACTGTCCTACTTTACTCCACCTCTTGCTGCTATTTATAGTTGTTCACAGTCCTCCTTTACTCCACCTCTTGCTGCTATTTATAGTTGTTCACAGTCCTCCTTTACTCCACCTCTTGGTGCTATTTATAGTTGTTCACTGTCCTACTTTACTCCACCTCTTGCTGCTATTTATAGTTGTTCACAGTCCTCCTTTACTCCACCTCTTGCTGCTATTTATAGTTGTTCACAGCCCTCCTTTACTCCACCTCTTGGTGCTATTTATAGTTGTTCACTGTCCTCCTTTACTCCACCTCTTGCTATCTAGTTGTTCACAGTCCTCCTTTACTCCACCTCTTGCTGCTATTTATAGTTGTTCACAGCCCTCCTTTACTCCACCTCTTGCTATCTAGTTGTTCACAGTCCTCCTTTACTCCACCTCTTGCTGCTATTTATAGTTGTTCACAGCCCTCCTTTACTCCACCTCTTGCTATCTAGTTGTTCACAGTCCTCCTTTACTCCACCTCTTGCTGCTATTTATAGTTGTTCACAGGAGGGCTGTGAACAACTATAAATAGCACCAAGAGGTGGAGTAAAGGAGGACTGTGAACAACTATAAATAGCAGCAAGAGGTGGAGTAAAGGAGGGCTGTGAACAACTATAAATATAGCAAGAGGTGGAGTAAAGGAGGGCTGTGAACAACTATAAATAGCACCAAGAGGTGGAGTAAAGGAGGGCTGTGAACAACTAGATAGCAAGAGGTGGAGTAAAGGAGGACAGTGAACAACTATAAATAGCAGCAAGAGGTGGAGTAAAGGAGGACAGTGAACAACTATAAATAGCAGCAAGAGGTGGAGTAAAGGAGGGCTGTGAACAACTATAAATAGCACCAAGAGGTGGAGTAAAGGAGGACTGTGAACAACTATAAATAGCAGCAAGAGGTGGAGTAAAGGAGGGCTGTGAACAACTATAAATAGCAGCAAGAGGTGGAGTAAAGGAGGACAGTGAACAACTATAAATAGCAGCAAGAGGTGGAGTAAAGGAGGGCTGTGAACAACTATAAATAGCAGCAAGAGGTGGAGTAAAGGAGGACTGTGAACAACTATAAATAGCACCAAGAGGTGGAGTAAAGGAGGACTGTGAACAACTATAAATAGCACCAAGAGGTGGAGTAAAGGAGGACTGTGAACAACTATAAATAGCACCAAGAGGTGGAGTAAAGGAGGACAGTGAACAACTATAAATAGCACCAAGAGGTGGAGTAAAGGAGGGCTGTGAACAACTAGATAGCAAGAGGTGGAGTAAAGGAGGGTTGTGAACAACTATAAATAGCAGCAAGAGGTGGAGTAAAGGAGGACTGTGAACAACTATAAATAGCACCAAGAGGTGGAGTAAAGGAGGGCTGTGAACAACTAGATAGCAAGAGGTGGAGTAAAGGAGGGCTGTGAACAACTATAAATAGCAGCAAGAGGTGGAGTAAAGGAGGGCTGTGAACAACTAGATAGCAAGAGGTGGAGTAAAGGAGGGCTGTGAACAACTAGATAGCAAGAGGTGGAGTAAAGGAGGGCTGTGAACAACTATAAATAGCAGCAAGAGGTGGAGTAAAGGAGGGCTGTGAACAACTATAAATAGCACCAAGAGGTGGAGTAAAGGAGGGCTGTGAACAACTATAAATAGCAGCAAGAGGTGGAGTAAAGGAGGGCTGTGAACAACTATAAATAGCAGCAAGAGGTGGAGTAAAGGAGGACTGTGAACAACTATAAATAGCAGCAAGAGGTGGAGTAAAGGAGGACTGTGAACAACTATAAATAGCACCAAGAGGTGGAGTAAATGAGGGCTGTGAACAACTATAAATAGCAGCAAGAGGTGGAGTAAAGGAGGACAGTGAACAACTATAAATAGCAGCAAGAGGTGGAGTAAAGGAGGACTGTGAACAACTATAAATAGCAGCAAGAGGTGGAGTAAAGGAGGGCTGTGAACAACTATAAATAGCAGCAAGAGGTGGAGTAAAGGAGGACTGTGAACAACTATAAATAGCAGCAAGAGGTGGAGTAAAGGAGGGCTGTGAACAACTAGATAGCAAGAGGTGGAGTAAAGGAGGGCTGTGAACAACTAGATAGCAAGAGGTGGAGTAAAGGAGGGCTGTGAACAACTAGATAGCAACTTGCTGCTATTTATAGTTGTTCACAGTCCTCCTTTACTCCACCTCTTGCTGCTATTTATAGTTGTTCACAGTCCTCCTTTACTCCACCTCTTGCTGCTATTTATAGTTGTTCACAGTCCTCCTTTACTCCACCTCTTGCTGCTATTTATAGTTGTTCACAGCCCTCCTTTACTCCACCTCTTGCTGCTATTTATAGTTGTTCACAGTCCTCCTTTACTCCACCTCTTGCTATCTAGTTGTTCACAGCCCTCCTTTACTCCACCTCTTGCTGCTATTTATAGTTGTTCACAGTCCTCCTTTACTCCACCTCTTGCTGCTATTTATAGTTGTTCACAGCCCTCCTTTACTCCACCTCTTGCTGCTATTTATAGTTGTTCACAGCCCTCCTTTACTCCACCTCTTGCTGCTATTTATAGTTGTTCACAGCCCTCCTTTACTCCACCTCTTGCTGCTATTTATAGTTGTTCACAGCCTCTTGCCGCCCTATCCTACGCTTTTCCTGTCTTTTGATACTTACATCATTCAAAACCACTAACATGACCACCAAATATCATCCAGCAACACAGTGCCTTTCATTCAACAAACAACATTTTAAAAAAAAGGATTTTCAGTTGAACTCGAATGCTATCTGCATAGCTAAGTGTCTGAAAGACAGGGGCAATTTGTAACCTACATCTGAAGCTTGAAAGGAAAAAGATCTTTCACCACAAGTTTTCCTTTTGCTAAATGACAGCTGAGGAGATGAATGTCAGAAGAAGAGCAGAGCAGAAGGCAAAGTATGTTGACATGAGGAAGGTCATGTTGACACGAGGAAGGTCATGTTGACATGAGGCAGGTCAGGTTGACACAAGGAAGGTCAGGTTGACACAAGGAAGGTCATGTTGACATGAGGCAGGTCAGGTTGACACGAGGAAGGTCAGGTTGACACAAGGAAGGTCAGGTTAACACAAGGAAAGTCAATGTGACACAAGGAAGAGGAAGGTCAGGTCACCACGAGGAAGGTCAGGTCACCACGAGGAAGGTCAGGTTGCCATGAGGAAGGTCAGGTCACCACGAGGAAGGTCAGGTCACCACGAGGAAGGTCAGGTCGCCACAAGGAAGGTCGGATCACCACGATGAAGGTCAGGTCAACACGAGGAAGGTCAGGTCAACACAAGGAAGGTTAGGTCGACACAAGGAAGGTCAGCACGAGTAAGGTCAGGTCGACATGAGGAAGGTCAGGTCGACATGAGGAAGGTCAGGTCAACATGAGGAAGGTCAGGTCGACACGAGGAAGGTCAGGGTGACACAAGGAAGGTCAGGTTCACACAAGGAAGGTCAGGTTGCCATGAGGAAGGTCAGACAGACAATACAGGCTAACCCAAGAGAGGACGGCAAAGGACAAGGTGGAGCATTGATACAGTCAATATTGTGTGAGATCGGGGGTCAATTTCACCAGGGGACGCTAGTCACGCAGATAACTGTTACGCCAAAAGGGGTCTAAGAAACGACTTTACAAAACTTTTGCGGAACAATATTACAAGCTTTTGTCTGATTGGGAAAAAAAAAGAAGTATTATTTTAACCAAACTTTAATGGGCCAATCAACAACAAGAAATGTATTAACTCCATGCAAGTCGCGTGATAGGTCGCCGAGCGCTTGCCTGCGGAGAGGCTCAGAGCGTTCGACAAACTATCGGCAAATGAAGGCCTTTCTTAGGACCGTTTTTGGTGAATTGCGCTAACTGCTACGAGCGTTGGCTCTGGTGAAACGGCCCCTGTACTCAGTGCACCCCATCTCACTTTATCCTAAGGGAAGAGAAGAAGGCCACGATCTCCGTGGCTCCGATCCATTTGCGGGTGTTGACCAGCTTTCCTCCCAGCTGTTGGCTGCCCTCCGCATCAAACCCTCTGCGCCAGGCTGACTCTATCAGCTGCTGCAGCTTGTGAATGCTGGGGATCTTGGCCTGACCTGATGAATGATAAAACGGAGCAAATAATCATCAATGTAGTTTCAGACTATGACTACCAGATAGCGGAGGGGGCAGATGCTATTCTGGCGGGCTGGGCTAGAATTTGTTCATAGCGGAGATGCCTTGCCCAGGGTACATCCCCACTCTCTCAGCCAAAGGGATTTGAGGACAGCTGGTATTGGGGAAGGTCCCCAAAGGCCAACCCATCCCTTTGGCTGCAGCACCAGAGCCGGTGCAACTGCCTCCTCCTTTGAGAGTCAGTCTTCAACAAGAGACTAAATTGTACCATGATTTTCAATTACCGTAGAAAACCAATACACATCAATACTCCATATGTGATCCATCACCACAAAAGGGACATTAAGGGTAAAACTGACCATTCTGAGAAAATGGTAAAACTGGAAACTTCAGACAATTCTCTTCCTAATAATGATATAAGAAACATTCTTATATCTTTATGCGTTCTAGAGTTATGAACATTTAAAGTTGATGGGGCACAGTGTGCATTTCCAATTGCAAAGTGTTTGGCTCTGTCCAGCTAGCCAGGCCCCTATCAGCCACAGGTCTCCTGTTCTTCCTCACACTGTTCAGCTAGCCAGGCCCCTATCAGCCACAGGTCTCCTGTTCTTCCTCACACTGTTCAGCTAGCCAGGCCCCTATCAGCCACAGGTCTCCTGTTCTTCCTCACACTGTTCAGCTAGCCAGGCCCCTATCAGCCACAGGTCTCCTGTTCTTCCTCACACTGTTCAGCTATTCATGTCCCTATCAGCCACAGGTCTCCTTTTCTTCATGGCACTGTCCAGTTATCCAGGCCCCTATCAACCACAGGTCTCCTTTTATGGCACTGTTCAGCTAGCCAGGCCCCTATCAGCCACAGGTCTTCTGTTCTTCCTCACACTGTTCAGCTAGCCAGGGCCTGTATTCACATTGAGATAGCATGAGACTTATCTTCATATCTTAGAAGTCCTTCTAAAGTAGAAAAGTCCTTCTAAAGTAGAAGGATTTAATAGGACTTTAGAAGGACTTCTAAGATATCATGATGATAAGTCTCATGCTATCTCAATGTGAATACAGGCCCAGGCCCCTATCAGCCACAGGTCTCCTTTTCTTCCTCGCACTGTCCAGCTAGCCAGGCCCCTATCAGCCACAGGTCTCCTTTTATGGCACTGTCCAGCTAGCCAGGCCCCTATCAGCCACAGGTCTCCTTTTATGGCACTGTCCAGCTAGCCAGGCCCCTATCAGCCACAGGTCTCCTTTTATGGCACTGTCCAGCTAGCCAGGCCCCTATCAGCCACAGGTCTCCTTTTATGGCACTGTCCAGCTAGCCAGGCCCCTATCAGCCACATGTCTCCTTTTCTTCCTCACACTGTTCAGCTAGCCAGGCCCCTATCAGCCACAGGTCTCCTTTTATGGCACTGTCCAGCTAGCCAGGCCCCTATCAGACACAGGTCTCCTTTTATGGCACTGTCCAGCTAGCCAGGCCCCTATCAGCCACAGGTCTCCTTTTATGGCACTGTTCAGCTAGCCATGCCCCTATCAGCCACAGGTCTCCTTTTATGGCACTGTTCAGCTAGCCAGGCCCCTATCAGCCACAGGTCTCCTTTTATGGCACTGTTCAGCTAACCAGGCCCCTATCAGCCACAGGTCTCCTTTTATGGCACTGTTCAGCTAGCCAGGCCCCTATCAGCCACAGGTCTCCTTTTATGGCACTGTCCAGCTAGCCAGGCCCCTATCAGCCACAGGTCTCCTTTTATGGCACTGTTCAGCTAGCCATGCCCCTATCAGCCACAGGTCTCCTTTTCTTCCTCACACTGTCCAGCTAGCCAGGCCCCTATCAGCCACAGGTCTCCTTTTATGGCACTGTTCAGCTAGCCAGGCCCCTATCAGCCACAGGTCTCCTTTTATGGCACTGTTCAGCTAACCAGGCCCCTATCAGCCACAGGTCTCCTTTTATGGCACTGTTCAGCTAGCCAGGCCCCTATCAGCCACAGGTCTCCTTTTATGGCACTGTCCAGCTATCCAGGCCCCTATCAGCCACAGGTCTCCTTTTATGGCACTGTCCAGCTATCCAGGCCCCTATCAGCCACAGGTCTCCTTTTATGGCACTGTCCAGCTAGCCAGGCCCCTATCAGCCACAGGTCTCCTTTTATGGCACTGTCCAGCTAGCCAGGCCCCTATCAGACACAGGTCTCCTTTTATGGCACTGTCCAGCTAGCCAGGCCCCTATCAGCCACAGGTCTCCTTTTATGGCACTGTCCAGCTAGCCAGGCCCCTATCAGCCACAGGTCTCCTTTTCTTCATGGCACTGTTCAGCTAGCCAGGCCCCTATCAGCCACAGGTCTCCTTTTCTTCCTCGCACCCCCGCCAGCCAAAGATAGACAGCTCCCACACTTTTCCTTGCTCCTTTCCCCCAAGCTGGGATCTATCTGACATTTCAGTCAACTCCATACTGCTGGTAGGAAAAGGTCAACAAAGTTAATCTGCATGCAGGAAAGCTTCACTGAAAAGGCCATGCTTTGTGTTCGTCTGTCCGTCTGTCTGTCTGTCTGTCTGGTTTTTTCTCTCTCTCTCTCTCTCTAAAAAGTGGGACAAAATGAATTTCCCAAAACCTTGCAAGGTTGATCTTTTTCTTTTCTTTTTTTAATTAATTAAATTAAAAATGAGAGTAGCTGCTGCGTCTTGTTAGTCACTTACAGGACTACTGGTACATCACAATGAAAAAGAAAGAAACGCACACACACACACACAAAAGACTACAAAGAC
Organism: Phymorhynchus buccinoides; assembly: GCA_017654935.2. Lineage (NCBI taxonomy): Eukaryota > Metazoa > Mollusca > Gastropoda > Neogastropoda > Raphitomidae > Phymorhynchus > Phymorhynchus buccinoides. The sequence continues at coordinate 58,324,349 of CM065694.1, read as the reverse complement.
TACAGAGAGAGAGAGAGAGAGAGAGAGAGAGAGAGAGAGAGAGAGAGAGAGAGAGAGAGAGAGAGAGAGAGAGAGAGAGAGAGAGAGAGAGAGAGATTAACAGACAGTGTTCACAGCACAACCAAGTTGCAATGATAATGAACTGACTATGAGGGGACTGGCTGTACCCAAGTCATGACTCCTACATGCTCATCAACTGCAACACTCCCTATCCTCTACAACACAATACAGAAACATCACAACGATACAACTGTACAACTGTACATTACTGACCATTGTACAGCACTGTCAGATAGGTGGAGTGGGTCATCAGACAGGACAGCATCATCTGTACATTACTGACCATTACTGACCATTGAACAGCTCTGTGAGATACGTGGGTTGGGTCATCAGACAGGACAGCATCATCTGCAGATTCCTGTAGCCGCAGCCCCACCCTCTGTCCCCGTACGATCCGCTGTAGTGATGGGTGGGGGAGCACAGCCACGCCCCAACCACAGTGCGCGGACAACCCTTACCGCTGTAGTGCTGCTGGAGCTGCTCTATCACACCTGCAAAATGACATTGACCATTGTCATCATCATCACCATCACCATCATCATCATTGTCATCATCACAGCCACGCCCCAACCACAGTGCGCGAACAACCCTTACCGCTGTAGTGCTGCTGGAGATGCTCTATCACACCTGCAAAATGACATTGACCATTGTCATCATCATCATCATCATCATCAACAACGAAAATGGACATTGACAATCATCATCATCGTCATCATCACCATCATCATCATCGTCGTCATCATCAGCACAGCCATGCCTGAACCACAGTGCACGGACAACCCTTACCACTGTAAGGCCACTGGAGCTGCTTAATTAGGTCTGCAAAACAACAGGAACAAACTGTGTCATTAGCAACAGCAGTCTTATCTCCTGGTAATCATCATCATCATCATCATCATCACAGTCATCATTATCACCATCATCATTGTCATTATCATCGTCATTATCATCACCACAGCTGTGCACAGATTGCACCATGAAAACAGCCCTTACTGCTAAACAATGGCAGAAACCTAGAGCTCCATCAGCCTTCACACAAACATTAACAGCCACCATTCTGTGACTAAGGCATTGTTGTTGTCAGTAGGGGACTTAGTAGGTGCTGTCCTACATATGTCAGCTTAGAACAGGCTCCACTGAACTGCACCAAAGTGACTAAGGCATTGTTGTTGTCAGAAGGGGGCTTAGTAGGTGCTGTCCTACGTATGTCAGCTCAGAACAGGCTCCACTGAACTGCACCATTCTGTGACTAAGGCATTGTTGTTGTCAGTAGGGGGCTTAGTAGGTGCTGTTCTGCGTATGTCAGCTCAGAACAGGCTCCACTGAACTGCACCATTCTGTGACTAAGGCATTGTTGTTGTCAGTAGGGGGCTTAGTAGGTGCTGTCCTACGTATGTCAGCTCAGAACAGGCTCCACTGAACTGCACCATTCTGTGACTAAGGCATTGTTGTTCTCAGTAGGGGGCTTAGTAGGTGCTGTCCTACGTATGTCAGCTCAGAACAGGCTCCACTGAACTGCACCATTCTGTGACTAAGGCATTGTTGTTGTCAGTAGGGGGCTTAGTAGGTGCTGTCCTACGTATGTCAGCTCAGAACAGGCTCCACTGAACTGCACCATTCTGTGACTAAGGCATTGTTGTTGTCAGTAGGGGGCTTAGTAGGTGCTGTCATACGTATGTCAGCCCAGAACAGGCTCCACTGAACTCCACCAAAGTGACTCAGCAGCAGTGCAGTGTCTCCTCCGGTGGTTGCCTCCTGATGACCTAACATAGATTCGCTCCCCTTGCACTGCTGATTTCGGATTCTGCGGCCTGACAAAACCGGGATGTGGTTGAGAGTTGGGACTTGGAATATGACTCATAATAGTGTGGATGCGAGATGGGACTGATTATGACTCATAATAGTGTGGATGCGAGTTGGGACTGATTATGACTCATAATAGTGTGGATGCGAGTTGGGACTGATTACGACTCATAATAGTGTGGATGCGAGATGGGACTGATTATGACTCATAATAGTGTGGATGCGAGTTGGGACTGATTATGACTCATAATAGTGTGGATGCGAGTTGGGACTGATTATGACTCATAATAGTGTGGATGCGAGATGGGACTGATTATGACTCATAATAGTGTGGATGCGAGTTGGGACTGATTATGACTCATAATAGTGTGGATGCCAGTTGGGACTGATTATGACTCATAATAGTGTGGATGCGAGTTGGGACTCGGAATATGACTCATAATAGTGTGGATGCGAGTTGGGACTGATTATGACTCATAATAGTGTGGATGCGAGTTGGGACTGATTATGACTCATAATAGTGTGGATGCCAGTTGGGACTGATTATGACTCATAATAGTGTGGATGCGAGTTGGGACTCGGAATATGACTCATAATAGTGTGGATGCGAGTTGGGACTGATTATGACTCATAATAGTGTGGATGCGAGTTGGGACTGATTATGACTCATAATAGTGTGGATGCCAGTTGGGACTCGGAATATGACTCATAATAGAGTAAAAGACCTGTTACAACATAATCAGAATTCTGTGTTAAATCTGGGGGGCCCGCCTTACAACAAAATGTCTGTAGCAACAAAAGACTGTCACCTGTGACGCGCGTTGACCCGTCGTCCATCCCAGTCACACTGCTGTGGGCGTACGCGGCTCTGCGGTTGTGTAACTCCCCCGCAGTAATCTGCCCCTGGAACACCGCGCGCTCCAGGTCACCACTCAACTGCTGACGCGCCGTCAGCGAATCATCCCTTCCCTGCTGGGCCGAGGTGGAAAATAAGACAGTCTGTGTTAGCTTCTACTGTTGGAACATCATAGCAGTTACATTGATGATTCTTCTACACCTTCCTGGAACATCATAGCAGTTACATTGATGATTCTTCTACACCTTCCTGGAACATCATAGCAGTTACATTGATGATTCTTCTACACCTTCCTGGAACATCATAGCAGTTACATTGATGATTCTTCTACACCTTCCTGGAACATCATAGCAGTTACATTGATGATTCTTCTACACCTTCCTGGAACATCACAGCAGTTACATTGATGATTCTTCTACACCTTCCTGGAACATCACAGCAGTTACATTGATGATTCTTCTACACCTTCCTGGAACATCATAGCAGTTACATTGATGATTCTTCTACACCTTCCTGGAACATCATAGCAGTTACATTGATGATTCTTCTACACCTTCCTGGAACATCATAGCAGTTACATTGATGATTCTTCTACACCTTCCTGGAACATCACAGCAGTTACATTGATGATCAGCACTTCTACACCTTCCTGGAACATCATAGCAGTTACATTGATGATCAGCACTTCTACACCTTCCTGGAACATCACAGCAGTTACATTGATGATCAGCACTTCAACACCTTCCTGGAACATCATAGCAGTTACATTGATGATTCTTCTACACCTTCCTGGAACATCACAGCAGTTACATTGATGATTCTTCTACACCTTCCTGGAACATCATAGCAGTTACATTGAATGATCAGCACTTCAACACCTTCCTGGAACATCACAGCAGTTACATTGAATGATCAGCACTTCTACACCTTCCTGGAACATCACAGCAGTTACATTGATGATTCTTCTACACCTTCCTGGAACATCATAGCAGTTACATTGATGATTCTTCTACACCTTCCTGGAACATCACAGCAGTTACATTGAATGATCAGCACTTCTACACCTTCCTGGAACATCACAGCAGTTACATTGATGATTCTTCTACACCTTCCTGGAACATCATAGCAGTTACATTGATGATTCTTCTACACCTTCCTGGAACATCACAGCAGTTACATTGATGATCAGCACTTCTACACCTTCCTGGAACATCATAGCAGTTACATTGATGATCAGCACTTCTACACCTTCCTGGAACATCACAGCAGTTACATTGATGATCAGCACTTCTACACCTTCCTGGAACATCATAGCAGTTACATTGATGATTCTTCTACACCTTCCTGGAACATCACAGCAGTTACATTGATGATCAGCACTTCTACACCTTCCTGGAACATCATAGCAGTTACATTGATGATTCTTCTACACCTTCCTGGAACATCATAGCAGTTACATTGATGATCAGCACTTCTACACCTTCCTGGAACATCACAGCAGTTACATTGATGATCAGCACTTCTACACCTTCCTGGAACATCATAGCAGTTACATTGATGATTCTTCTACACCTTCCTGGAACATCACAGCAGTTACATTGATGATTCTTCTACACCTTCCTGGAACATCACAGCAGTTACATTGATGATCAGCACTTCTACACCTTCCTGGAACATCATAGCAGTTACATTGATGATCAGCACTTCAACACCTTCCTGGAACATCATAGCAGTTACATTGATGATCAGCACTTCTACACCTTCCTGGAACATCATAGCAGTTACATTGATGATTCTTCTACACCTTCCTGGAACATCACAGCAGTTACATTGATGATTCTTCTACACCTTCCTGGAACATCATAGCAGTTACATTGATGATCAGCACTTCTACACCTTCCTGGAACATCATAGCAGTTACATTGATGATCAGCACTTCAACACCTTCCTGGAACATCACAGCAGTTACATTGAATGATCAGCACTTCAACACCTTCCTGGAACATCATAGCAGTTACATTGAATGATCAGCACTTCAACACCTTCCTGGAACATCACAGCAGTTACATTGAATGATCAGCACTTCTACACCTTCCTGGAACATCACAGCAGTTACATTGATGATCAGCACTTCTACACCTTCCTGGAACATCACAGCAGTTACATTGAATGATCAGCACTTCTACACCTTCCTGGAACATCACAGCAGTTACATTGAATGATCAGCACTTCTACACCTTCCTGGAACATCACAGCAGTTACATTGATGATCAGCACTTCTACACCTTCCTGGAACATCATAGCAGTTACATTGAATGATCAGCACTTCTACACCTTCCTGGAACATCATAGCAGTTACATTGATGATCAGCACTTCTACACCTTCCTGGAACATCACAGCAGTTACATTGATGATCAACACTTCTACACCTTCCTGGAACATCACAGCAGTTACATTGATGATCAACACTTCTACACCTTCCTGGAACATCATAGCAGTTACATTGAATGATCAGCACTTCTACACCTTCCTGGAACAGCCTGAAACGTAGGGGTCCAGGGCTTGCCAGACAAGGTACAGGGGGAGCGTTCATACTGGGGGGTGAGGGGTCAATGCCCCTGAAACTAAATAAATAATGAATGATGCTTTGTTTGTCTCACTTTGGTTCTGACCCACGCACTGTTAGGTGATTGGCATCGTAATCAACTTTGGTGGAGGGGAGTTAATTAGAAAGAGAGTATTCACCCTTTGTTCAATTTCGTAAATAAATAATGTTGTTTAAAGGAATCAGACAGGCTCTCCTCGAAGCAAAGTACAACATGAGGAAGCCGTGGTGGAGACAAAGATGGGAAGGTGAAATAAAGAGATAACTTTCCATTTTTCTTTTCAAATTTTATCTGCATTCAGGCACATGCCCTGAAGAGTAGCACTCCAGCAGTAGCACGCATTACATTGGTAATGTGTTTTGAAACATATCCACAGGTGCGTTTTCCTTTCTTTGTTCCAAATTACCTGTCCAGCTTCCGTCGCTTGCTGTTGTTGTTGCCGTTGATGCTCCTCTTCCTTCTGTAGCTGCAGAGCCATCTGGTGGTCCTCTTCAGCGCTGGCTGAAAACCAACAACAAAATCAATGTCCACAAAATAATCCACTCAGCAAGAGAGCACATTGTACTGCAATAAATCATAACAGTTTCAGTTTCTCTACTGTTAATCATGCCTGTTGTTTGTAAGTGTAGGCAGGTGTGTATCAATAATCATGCTGTGTGAGTAGATGTCATTGTGAGACACACAGAGCACATTGTACTGCAATAAATCATAACAGCTTAAGTTCGCATACTGTTAATCACGCCTGTTGTTTGCAAGTCACAAAGTGTAGGCAGGTGTGTATCATGCTGTGTGTGTAGATCATTGTGAGACACACAGAGCACATTGTACTGCAATAAATCATAACAGTTTCAGTTCCTCAACTGTTAATCACGCCTGTTGTTTGTAAGTGTAGGCAGGTGTGTATCATGCTGTGTGTGTAGATATGTCATTGTGAGACACACAGATAATGAAGGAAAGGCAGGTGTGTATCATGCTGTGTGTAGATGTCATTGTGAGACACACAGATAATGAAGGAAAGGCAGGTGTGTATCATGCTGTGTGTAGATGTCATTGTGAGACACACAGATAATGAAGGAAAGGCAGGTGTGTATCATGCTGTGTGTGTAGATGTCATTGTGAGACACACAGATAATGAAGGAAAGGCAGGTGTGTATCATGCTGTGTGTGTAGATATGTCATTGTGAGACACACAGATAATGAAGGAAAGGCAGGTGTGTATCATGCTGTGTGTAGATGTCATTGTGAGACACACAGATAATGAAGGAAAGGCAGGTGTGTATCATGCTGTGTGTAGATGTCATTGTGAGACACACAGATAATGAAGGAAAGGCAGGTGTGTATCATGCTGTGTGTAGATGTCATTGTGAGACACACAGATAATGAAGGAAAGGCAGGTGTGTATCATGCTGTGTGTGTAGATATGTCATTGTAAGACACACAGATAATGAAGGAAAGGCAGGTGTGTATCATGCTGTGTGTAGATGTCATTGTGAGACACACAGATAATGAAGGAAAGGCAGGTGTGTATCATGCTGTGTGTAGATGTCATTGTGAGACACACAGATAATGAAGGAAAGGCAGGTGTGTATCATGCTGTGTGTAGATGTCATTGTGAGACACACAGATAATGAAGGAAAGGCAGGTGTGTATCATGCTGTGTGTGTAGATGTCATTGTGAGACACACAGATAATGAAGGAAAGGCAGGTGTGTATCATGCTGTGTGTAGATGTCATTGTGAGACACACAGATAATGAAGGAAAGGCAGGTGTGTATCATGCTGTGTGTAGATGTCATTGTGAGACACATAGATAATGAAGGAAAGGCAGGTGTGTATCATGCTGTGTGTAGATGTCATTGTGAGACACACAGATAATGAAGGAAAGGCAGGTGTGTATCATGCTGTGTGTAGACCTATGTCATTGTGAGACACACAGATAATGAAGGAAAGGCAGGTGTGTATCATGCTGTGTGTGTAGATGTCATTGTGAGACACATAGATAATGAAGGAAAGGCAGGTGTGTATCATGCTGTGTGTGTAGATGTCATTGTGAGACACACAGATAATGAAGGAAAGGCAGGTGTGTATCATGCTGTGTGTGTAGATGTCATTGTGAGACACACAGATAATGAAGGAAAGGCAGGTGTGTATCATGCTGTGTGTAGATGTCATTGTGAGACACATAGATAATGAAGGGGAAAAAAAGAAACTGAGAGAGAGAGAGACTCAGAGAGAGAGAGAGAGAGAGAGAGAGAGAGAGAGAGAGAGAGAGAGAGAGAGAGAGAGAGAGAGAGAGAGAGAGAGAGAGAGAGAGAGAGAGAGAGAAAGAGAGAGACTCAGAGAGAGAAAAAAAGAGAGAGAGAGACTCAGAGAGAGAGAGAGAGAGAGAGAGAGAGAGAGAGAGAGAGAGAGAGAGAGAGAGAAAGAGAGAGAGAGAGAGACTCAGAGAGAAGAGAGAGAGAGAGAGAGAGAGAGAGAGAGAGAGAGAGAGAGAGAGAGAGAGAGAGAGAGAGAGGTAGAAGAGAGACTCAGACTGAGTCAGAGAGCACAGACAGACAACTCACCTTGAGATATTCTGGCACTCAGCGATGAAGCAAAATGGCCGTTGACATGAGCAGACAACTCCTCCTTGTCTCCCGCCACCCTCTCCCCACACACTGGACACCCCTCCCCTCCCTCCCCACCCTCACAACCCCGCTCCCACACCCCTCTCCCCGACGAAAAAGACGCTCCATCGGGATGATCCGTTTCCACATGACGCGAAAGATCTTTGGGCGAGTCGAACTTTCCACTACAAAAGGGGCAGGAATAGAGATCGGTGAATGTGGATTGGTTCCCTCCACTCCCCCCCTCCCCCACCTCCGCTTCGTCTTCAGCCAGGTGTAGCTGGTTGACGTGAACGTTGATCTCTCCCTCACACTGTGTGTGGAAGGAGCAGAAAGGACAGCGCAAAACCTGACATGTTGGTTCCCTGTCTTGGCTTCCCGACGCTTCACTTTCCAGCGTCACTAGATGCTGGGATGTGGAAGGGGAGGACACACTGGATTTCTTTTGAGGTTGAGCTCCTTTGCTGAGTGATTGGGTGACCTTTCCTGCGGACTGTGACCTCTGAACTCCATCTGGCCTGTAGTCGGATCCCAGTATGACTCGCAGGTTGGATCGATCTTTTGGGTCATCGTCATTAGCATCATCACCGCACTGCATCTCTTCATGGTCAATTTTACCGTCATCAACATCACCATCGATATCATCATCGGTCACATCCACCCCCTCCCCCTCCCCAGGCCGGTCGTTGAGTCGCAGACTGGTTTCAAGGACGTCAAAGCCATTGCTTAAATCGTCAACATTGGACGACTTTTCCGGAATGGACCGACTTGGCTCGGCACCAATATCACACCCTGATTGGCCAGTGCCGCAAGAAACTGATTCCTCATCCGCTGTTCTGGGATTGTGGGACGTTGCTGACTGCAGACGGTTTGCGTTGATGTGAAGCAGACACTGTTGCTGACTGGCGCTGCTGAGGCTACACGGGGGGCAGGAGTGGGTCGACTCGTGCCCTTTGACCTCGGCCCCCTGGTGGTGGCTTTGCAGGTGCCGTTCCATGTCGGGCGCCGTGAAGCCCTCAGCGCTGCACAGGAAGCAGGAGAATCGGCCGCCCTCAGGCCCCTCGCCCTCAGGAGACCCAGGAGAAGGCATGGTGCTGGGGCTGACAGCAGGGTGTAGGCTGTGTCCAGTTGGGGTCAGTGAATGGCGGCTATGGTCTGAGGAGACCCCGGAGAAGGCTTGGTGCTGGGGCTGACAGCAGGGTGTAGGCTGTGTCCAGTTGGGGTCAGTGAATGGCGGCTATGGTCTGAGGAGACCCCGGAGAAGGCTTGGTGCTGGGGCTGACAGCAGGGTGTAGGCTGTGTCCAGTTGGGGTCAGTGAATGGCGGCTATGGTCTGAGGAGACCCTGGAGAAGGCTTGGTGCTGGGGCTGACAGCAGGGTGTAGGCTGTGTCCAGTTGGGGTCAGTGAATGGCGGCTATGGTCTGAGGAGACCCTGGAGAAGGCTTGGTGCTGGGGCTGACAGCAGGGTGTAGGCTGTGTCCAGTTGGGGTCAGTGAATGGCGGCTATGGTCTGAGGAGACCCTGGAGAAGGCTTGGTGCTGGGGCTGACAGCAGGGTGTAGGCTGTGTCCAGTTGGGGTCAGTGAATGGCGGCTATGGTCTGAGGAGACCCTGGAGAAGGCTTGGTGCTGGGGCTGACAGCAGGGTGTAGGCTGTGTCCAGTTGGGGTCAGTGAATGGCGGCTATGGTCTGAGGAGACCCTGGAGAAGGCTTGGTGCTGGGGCTGACAGCAGGGTGTAGGCTGTGTCCAGTTGGGGTCAGTGGATGGCGGCTATGGTCTGAGGAGACCCTGGAGAAGGCTTGGTGCTGGGGCTGACAGCAGGGTGTAGGCTGTGTCCAGTTGGGGTCAGTGAATGGCGGCTATGGTCTGAGGAGACCCTGGAGAAGGCTTGGTGCTGGGGCTGACAGCAGGGTGTAGGCTGTCTCCAGTTGGGGTCAGTGGATGGCGGCTATGGTCTGGAACAGGAAACAGTGAGCGGCTTCATTGTCATTTTATATAATCATCACTGAACATCATTGTCATTCTCTATAATCATCACTGAACATCATTGTCATTCTCTATAATCATCACTGAACATCATTGTCTTTCTATATAATCATCACTGAACATCATTGTCATTCTCTATAATCATCACTGAACATCATTGTCATTCTCTATAATCATCACTGAACATCATTGTCATTCTATATAATCATCACTGAACATCATTGTCATTCTATATAATCATCACTGAACATCATTGTCATTCTATATAATCATCACTGAACATCATTGTCATTCTATATAATCATCACTGAACATCATTGTCATTCTATATAATCATCACTGAACATCATTGTCATTCTCTATAATCATCACTGAACATCATTGTCTTTCTATATAATCATCACTGAACATCATTGTCATTCTCTATAATCATCACTGAACATCATTGTCATTCTCTATAATCATCACTGAACATCATTGTCATTCTCTATAATCATCACTGAACATCATTGTCTTTCTATATAATCATCACTGAACATCATTGTCATTCTCTATAATCATCACTGAACATCATTGTCATTCTATATAATCATCACTGAACATCATTGTCATTCTCTATAATCATCACTGAACATCATTGTCATTCTCTATAATCATCACTGAACATCATTGTCTTTCTATATAATCATCACTGAACATCATTGTCATTCTCTATAATCATCACTGAACATCATTGTCATTCTCTATAATCATCACTGAACATCATTGTCATTCTCTATAATCATCACTGAACATCATTGTCATTCTCTATAATCATCACTGAACATCAGCCTTCAATTAGGGCCAATAGTACAGGGAGAACTGTACAGTAAACTATTGTCTAGAGTGTTGGAGAATCATGCTACAGCTTAGGCGTTTGTGAAGGACTAGACTGTGACTGTACAATCCAACCAGTAGGCGTTTGTGAAGGACTAGACTGTGACTGTACAATCCAACCAGTAAGCGTTTGTGAAGGACTACCCTGTGACTGTACAATCCAACCAGTAGGTGTTTGTGAAGGACTACCCTGTGACTGTACAATCCAACCAGTAAGTGTTTGTGAAGGACTACCCTGTGACTGTACAATCCAACCAGTAGGCGTTTGTGAAGGACTAGACTGTGACTGTACAATCCAACCAGTAAGCGTTTGTGAAGGACTACCCTGTGACTGTACAATCCAACCAGTAAGCGTTTGTGAAGGACTACCCTGTGACTGTACAATCCAACCAGTAGGCGTTTGTGAAGGACTAGACTGTGACTGTACAATCCAACCAGTAGGTGTTTGTGAAGGACTAGACTGTGACTGTACAATCCAACCAGTAGGCGTTTGTGAAGGACTAGACTGTGACTGTACAATCCAACCAGTAGGCGTTTGTGAAGGACTACCCTGTGACTGTACAATCCAACCAGTAGGCGTTTGTGAAGGACTAGACTGTGACTGTACAATCCAACCAGTAGGCGTTTGTGAAGGACTACCCTGTGACTGTACAATCCAACCAGTAGGCGTTTGTGAAGGACTAGACTGTGACTGTACAATCCAACCAGTAAGCGTTTGTGAAGGACTAGACTGTGACTGTACAATCCAACCAGTAGGCGTTTGTGAAGGACTAGACTGTGACTGTATAATCCAACCAGTAGGTGTTTGTGAAGGACTACCCTGTGACTGTACAATCCAACCAGTAGGCGTTTGTGAAGGACTAGACTGTGACTGTATAATCCAACCAGTAGGTGTTTGTGAAGGACTACCCTGTGACTGTACAATCCAACCAGTAGGTGTTTGTGAAGGACTAGACTGTGACTGTACAATCCAACCAGTAGGCGTTTCTGAAGGACTAGACTGTGACTGTACAATCCAACCAATAGGCGTCTGAACAGGCTGTTTTTATGGACCTTGCCCAACGCCAGCTGTCCTCAAATCATTTGGCCAACAAAGTGGGAATGTACCTTTGGTAAGGCATTTCCACTTTAAACAACTCCCAGCCCTGCCCTCCAGACCAGCAGCTACCTCCTCTGCTATCTGGAAGTTATCATTAATGGGAAACAGTTGGCTTTCATTTTGCCAAATATTATTATACGCCTAAGAAAAGTATTCAGCTATTAGATGAGTTTAGTCAGACTTGATTTCGCTTAAGCAATTGAAGTTATTCCAACTAATCCAAGAGTCAAGACAAGAACTAGTAAATTTCCAACTTTAATTCATTTCAGTCATCAAAATCTTCAAAACGATGAACTTGAAGTTGGACGTCAAAATGAAGAAGAGAAGAAGTGAGGGTAAAGATGCAGATCAACACCCCTCCTCCATTTCTCGGTTCTTTCCGGTTTTTTCAGTCTTGCCTTTCTTACTGCAGATTGAGCACTTCAACCTCTATTCACTATTGTTTTCTATATTTAACGTTAATTTTCATCCATTTACACAATTAGCTCCATTTGCGGTGTTGAGGCTGTGGGAAAGATACTTTACTCCCATTTCCTGATCCTTGGGATGAGACCTTAAACCGAGGTCCCATGTGCGAATGCATGCACGCACAAAATCTTGCGCACATGTTGCGCAGTATAAACAAAGACTTTGGCCGTGGGACAGGATAAACATCCCTAATCGGAAAGAAAAAGAATTAAAAATATGCATTTGATAATAGTAGAAGGTAAATAATGAAAGGCAAGACAGAAAGAAGGCAATCAATGAGCATAGCGGAATCCCTTGCACAGTTACAGTGCATCGTAATGGTCAATATGATGACGGAGGATACAGTGAAAAGAAAGTTCCTGTCAGAAAAAGAAGAACCAAGACTAGTACAGTAGTAGTAGTAGTAGTGTGTAGGGACAAAACAAGCTGTGAAGCTTTTGTGAAGCCGTAACAGGGGGTGATCTGCATCTTTACTGAAGTCACAAAGTGAGAATTGAGAAGAAGAGGGGAAAAATCGACAAAGGAAAAGGAAATTTAGGTAGTACCCACAATAATAATCTAACAAGTCTTTCTCAAACTGAACCCAATTTAAAGCAGCAGGCCCAGACAACCTCAGCCCCAGAGCGCTCCGCATGCTGGCCCCGGAGATATCACCTGCCCTGACTCTGATCTGCCGCTCCTCCCTTCACACCAGCATCGTCCCAAATGACTGGAAAAAAGCGAATGTTACCCCCGCTTTCAAGAAGGGGGAGAGGTATAGGCCAGAGAACTACAGGCCGATTTCCCTGACATGTGTCCTATGTAAAGTTATGGAGCATGTCGTGGTCAGCACCATCACGCGACATCTGGATGCAAACAGCATCCTGCGGCCAAAACATGGGTTCCGATGCAGACGGTCCTGTGAGACCCAGCTTCTTGGTTTTGTGGACGAACTCAGAGGAGTTAGAGGAAAACAAGAAGACATCATCGTCTTAGAATTTTCTAAAGCCTTCGACAAGGTGAATCATTCCCTTCTGGTCCATAAGCTAAAGAGGTATGACATCACAGGCAAAATCAACAGATGGATCGGTGCCTTCCTTGCTGATCGCACACAGTCTGTCATGGCTGAAGGAGATAAATCAACCCCAATCACAGTGGAGTCAGAGGTTCCTCAAGGATCAGTGTTGGAACCAACTCTTTTCCTCATCTACAATACATCAATGATTTGCCTGAGGGCATAACATCCAAGACAAGGCTGTTTGCTGACGATACCACCTGCAGCAAGACATTAAACAGCCCAGATGACCAGCAACAACTTCAAGACGACATAGAAGCCCTGACCACCTGGGAGAAAACATGGTCGATGGAATTTCACCCTAAAAAGTGCCAAGTACTGAAGCCAGTGAAGGCCACACAAAAGAGAGAGAAGAAGGCTGGAAACTACACCCTCCATGGCCAGGCTCTCGAAGAAGTGAGCGAAGTCGAGTACCTGGGTGTCACAATCACGGACGACATCAAATGGGGCTCCCACGTCGCAAACATCAGCAAGAAGGCGAACAAGACTCTAGGCTTTCCTAAAACGAAACTTGAAAACCACCAACAAAAGATTGAGAGAAACCTGCATACAAAGCCTTCGTCCGGCCAGTGCTCAAATACTCCAGCACAGTATGGGATCCGCACACAAACAAAGACATCCACACCCTTGAAAAGATCCAGAGAAGGGGCGCTCGCTGTGTGGCAAACAGATACCGCCAAACCTCCAGCGTAGATGAGATCCTTACATCATTAGAGTGGCAGACGTTAGAAGAGAGAAGGAAACACAGAAGGCTGGAGTTTCTGTACAAACACCAACTAGGCCTGGTTGAAATCAACTCAGCCTACTTGCCAACTCCAACATGCACAAGAAGGGGCACCAGAAAATCGAACACGAAGGCGTACGACATCCCATCATGTCGTACTCAGTACAGACAGCTGTCGTTCTTCCCTCGAACAATACCAGAGTGGAACGCACTGCCCAACCCAAGACACGGTGGAAGCTGAGACGCTGGACCTTTTCAGGTCCAGGTTCGGCTCCTTGCTCTGATCCTACAACCTACACTAATGCTGGGCATATCAGAGTGTGCAAATCTTTGTATTCTACACCCTCCCCCACCCTCCCTTTTTAAAGTATGTATCATTTATTTGAAATCAGTTAATTTATTTTCTTCTTACTTCATTGGTGACCTGGCACTGCGCATGACCTTCGTTTTCTTGTTTCTTTTTTTCAATATCTTCAACCTCAACGATCTTCCCAGGGAACTAGCCTCAACCAGCCGCCTCTTTGCAGACGACACTGCCTGCCACAGAACAGTTGATTCACCTGAGGATCACGAAGACCTGCAACAGGACCTTGACAGAATGGCATCTTGGGAAAGGAAGCGGAGCATGTCCTTCCATCCGGGTAAATGGCAGACTCTCCACGTGACCAGGAAGAGGAGTCCCCTGATCGAGAAATACCAACTCCACGGCCAAGACCTTCAAAGAGTAGAGGAGACGAAATACCTGGGAGTCACCATCTCACAAGATCTTAGATGGGACTCCCACATCTCCAATGTGACCAGTAGAGTAGAGTGGCACAGTGGTACTACATCGAGGCCGATCATCTGGGCGGCTACATTTTTGCCTGCAGTCTTTCTGCCTGACAGAAGTCCCCCTTTTAGTGCAACAACAGAACCATAAAAAAGCTGATGGTGGTTGTTCAAAGAAAGAACCTGATGAAGGATGATGGCGGTTGTCTACTGCAAGAAGAAGAAGGTGGCGATTGACAAGAAGAAGAAGAAGTGGTTCTGGTCGGTGTACGTTGAACGAGAACCACTGCCATGACGTGACGTATGCTGATCTCTAGAGGTGCATGACCCTCCAGAAACCGGCATTGACAATCTTCTGAAATAAACGTGGTTAATTAAATAGAACAGGAAAACTAAACAGGGAAGATCAAGACTTGTCAAGAGTCATTCTCAGATTCTGTCAGAATTCTGATCAAGGATGCAATGTTTTAGTATGCAGATTTCATGGCATGTCGTGCTGGAAAAATAAACTTTGCAATACATTCAAAATTTTGCAAAGAAAATAGCAGACAAAAGGCTTCACGGCCTATCAGCCATATATGATATGATATGATAATGTTAGACCTAAGATACCTTTCCGGCTTTCGGTTTCGTGTCTGTGTGTGGAGACTACAAACAACGTCATACATGTCTATATCAGGGGACATCACTCTGTAGAAAACAAACCACCCAATTAAATCACACCTTACTTCAATCATGGACACTACATTCTAAATATAGGATCCATTCTTCAACCAATCAAATTGGAGCTACCAACGTACAACAAACTCGATGACCCTGACCTTCAACAGCAAACTTGATCTTGATCAAGGGTGTAGCCTAAATGTTCAATGCTGCACTTTGTCATCTCCAAATATGGAAAGTGACGCCATTCGCGTGACAATGTTGGTTTTCAGCGAAACATTGGAATGCATATATTTTAATCATTCAATCTGAAATTAAGCTCATTCTAGTCCTAACCCTAACCCTATCCCTGACCCTAAACAAAACCTTAAACCGTCAAATACACAAAAAATAAAACTGCACTAAAAATCGAGTGTTCCATGTTTGGAGATGACCAAGTGCAGTCTTGAACGCCTATTCCTAAATGCTTTGGTGTAGCCTGAATGCTTCTTTTAAACGGATGTCAGCGTCACCAATGTAATTATTAGAGGCTTGCAAGTACGACCATTTCTACAAATTTGTGATTCAATCATGTTCAGATTAGGTTCAGCCTTGTGTCGAATAAATCCAAGTTGCATCTCCAGGTGGTCTGCAGTTCAAGGAATAACTCGTCCTCTGAGCGTGTCGTCTGCTAGGAATGGCTCAGCTGGGGAAGGTATGAGGAGAGCATTTTCAGATATTTTGCGCACAGTTAGGTAACTTGTGTTGGAAATAGACTAGAAGTCAGTCGCCATCACTGAAGAAGAAGAGCTTAAATTTGATTGTCATATTCACGAAGCTGTAAAGAAGGCAAATAAAATACTAGGAATTATTAAGCGAACCTTTTGTTACATAGATCTTTTTACATGTTCAGTCTTTTTAATGATTTGACTGATTCAATCAGTGATTGTCCTTGAAAAACTTGCTCAGACCCAAAATAATTACGCAATGTCATTGCCAAAGAGGGGACGTTATATAGGCCGCGAGGCCTTGGCTTAAGAGCCTGTCCCTACTAGTACTACTACTATTTCAGTATTTGTTTAAGTAGTACTAGTAGTAGTAGATCTAGTACTATTAAGTAAATGACGTTGCAAACATTATTTTGGGTTTGAGCAAGTTTTTGAAGGACAATCAGTCAAAATCATTTAAAAGACTGAAATTTTTGACTGGAATCCAGAAGATTTTTAAAGGTGTTTATATTAGTTGCAAACTTGATGTTAGTACTTAGTTCATTCCAATGAACAGCAACTCTATAAGAAAATGAAAATTTTCTTCTATTACTTTGACAATGTCTAATAAAGATTTTGCCTTCTGACTTTCTCGTGATGTTAAATTGTGGAACAGAAAAGAAAGTTTCAAAATTGATGTCATCAATACCATGGAAGATCTTATAAGTTTGCATAAGGCTGCCTCTCAACCTCCTACCCTTAAGAGAGTGTAAGTTTAGGTATCTTAGACATGTTTTTACATTCTTTTAGCAGTTTTGTGGCCCTTCTTTTAACTTTTTCTATTTGATTAGACTGCCTTTTCAAAAAAGGACACCATATATAGCATTAGCATATTCCAGATGTGGCCTTACAAAGGATTTATATAGTTTTAGAAAAGTGTCTTTATCAAGATAAGTGAAACTTCATTTAATAATTCATAACATCTGGTTTGCCTTGCCCACCACTCTCAGTATTTGAGGATCAAATGATCATTTGTTATCAAAGGTAGCACCCAAATCTTTCTCTTCTGTGACAGTATTTATCTGCTGAATTCCATCATTGAGTCTCATTTCATATTCAACATTCTGATTGTTTTTACCAATATGTAACACACCACATTTTGATTCATTAAAATATAAATTCCAGGTATCGGACCAATCCTGCAAACAGTAAATGTCATTTTGTAAAGTGGTACTGCAAGATGAGCTATTATAGGTTTTTGTGTTATCTGCAAAAGTTTTACAAGCACTAATAACATTATCTGGCAGATCATTAATAAATATAGTAAATAGAATAGGACCAAGTATACTTCCCTGGGGAATTCCACTGAGGACACTACTCTCTACTGATTTATCCACTCCTACTCTAACATGTTGTGATCTTTCTTTTAAAAAGTTACTGATCCAGTTAAGCAATTTACCACAAATTCCATAAGCAGCTAATTTGACTAATAATTATATAGTAATAATAATAATAATATAATAATTGGCACTTATATAGCGCACATATCTAGAAAATTCTATTCACGGCGCTTTACAAAGAAATAAAACTATAAACATTCACACACACACACATTCACACACACACACACACACACACACACACACACACACACACACACACACACACAAAGAAAGACGATGAAGGGGAGAGGGTGGGAAGGGGGGTGACTTTGTCACACACACATACACGCTACATGCACACACACACATACACACACACACGCGCGCACGCACGCACACACACACACAAACAAACACACACACACACACACCACTCAATTTCCATACGGCACAATCAACACACACACTGCATACACACACACACACACACACACACACACATTGCACGCACACGCACACGCACGCGCACACGCACACACACACCACTCAATGTCCACACTGCACAATCAACCTATGCATGTCAGCTACAACTTAGAAAAGAGATGAGTTTTTAGACCGGCCTTGAACGCGTCCAGAGAGTCGGAGTGTCTGAGAGACAGGGGTAAGTTGTTCCACACAGATGGAGCCTGGAACGAAAAGGACCTTTCACCATAGGTTTTGGTTTTGACAGTGGCTGGTTGCAGGAGGCGTGTGTCAGAGGAAGAGCGGAGGACACGAGAAGGTGTGTAGAGGTGAAGTAGGTCAGACAGGTAATCAGGGGCAGAACCAGAGATGACAGTGAAGGAAAGAGTGGAGAGTTTATAGTCAATCCTATCAGAGATTTTTAACCAGTGCAGAGAGTGCAGAAGTGGCGTGACATGTTCATACTTAGAAGACTTAAGGACTAATCGGGCAGCATTGTTTTGAATTCTTTGGAGGCGACTGAGAAGATACTTTGGGAGGCCAGCAAGGAGAGAGTTGCAGTAATCGATTTTAGACAAAACAAAAGCACAGACCAAAGTTTTCGTGGCGTCAGTAGATAGATAGTGGCGAACAGAACTTATTTTGCGGAGCTGAAGGTATGCAGATCGACAAACATTTGAGACATGTTGTTGGAGAGAGAGGGTCTGATCTAACGTGACTCCGAGACTGCGAACAGAGGGGGACAGAGAGACAGGAGTGTTGTTGATTGTAACAGAATCTGGAAGAGATGGATGGCCAAGTAATCTCTTTGGACAGGCTAACATAAGTTCAGTCTTGTCTTCGTTCAACTGCAGTTTATTAACAGTCATCCATGTTTTGATATCTGCTATACAGTTCTGTGTCCTTGATACTAGCCCATCAACTTCGGCAAGAGAGGCTGACTGATTGATCTGAGTATCGTCAGCAAAACTCTCGTGGGACAATGCATGCTTACTGACGACATCAGAAACAGGAGCAGCATACAGTACAAAAAGAATGGGCCCCAAGACAGAGTAATAACCTCTCATGCGGTACCGTGTCAAATGCCTTTCTAAAATCCAAATAGATTTCATCTACACTATGGCCCTGATCAGTAAGTAAGGTTACATTTTCCATAACTTCCAATGACTGCGTTACACAGGATCTTTTTTTTACGAAAACCATGTTGACAATTTGCATATAAGTCATTATCACTGAAGTGAGACACAACAGCATCTCTAACTAAGCCTTCTAATACTTTACAAGCAATGCAAGTCAGACTTACCGGACGATAATTACCAGGGTCTGATTTTTGTCCCTTTTTATGAATAGCTATTAGTATTACTATTACCTCTGCTGTTCTCCAATCATTAGGTAAATCACCAGTCTCTAAAGATTTGTTGTACAAGGACGACAGAGGAACAGAAATTTCATCACTTAACTCTTTTAAAACTCTAGGTGATATTAAGTCTGGACCTTGTGACTTGTTGGGGTTAAGCTCTCTTAATTTGTTTTTCACAGCCAAAGGAGTCACTCTAACATCAGTAATAGAAATCCCATTGGAGTATGAACATTCTTCAATATTTGGTAAGTTATTTACATCTTCTTGCGTAAAAACACTAGAGAAAAAATCATTAAGGATTAGTTAGACCTTGTTTAGAATATAATGGAAATGATGTTTGGTCTCCATATTTGAAAAGACAATCAGTGATGATAGAGAGAGCACTTGCAAAGAAGGAGTCCTACTCCTACTCCTAGTAATTGTCGTCCGGATGCCGTCCATAAATCCAGAGAGAGAAAAAGAAAAAGAAAAAAGCACTGAAACTAGTGAAAGACTGACATAAAAAAAACTTCTGTGTTCCATGGCCATAATGGGTAAGGTACATATATGTCCGGTTTTCAGTTTTCACTGCTCTCCCTGCTGTGTACAGCCAACACATTCCGATTTCAGAGGAGCTCAAAGGAGAAAACTGAAATATTTAGAATAAAAAATTTAAAAAGACAGGACAATGGGCCAATAACTGAATAAATCAGATAGTAGATTATATAAATCGAAGGGAACAGGCAGAGTCAAAGAGAGTGGCAGATTAGAGGAAATTACAAGCACAGAACTTCCAGAAGGTGGGGAACTACTTTTTGCAAAATACCCCCCCTCCCCCCGGTAATCCCATGGGGAAAACCAAAAACAAAACCAACTAGGTCTCTACTTTATGACAGAATCGACATCCAGAAGGCACTAGGACAACTCCAATCAATATCCAGACATTATCCGGATGGCTCCAGATGGCAATTAGTAGGACCGCAAAGAAGGGCTACAAAATTAATAAGAGGATTCCAAAGTTATTCCTACTGGGAAAGACTAGAGCTCCTTAAATTACCTTCTTTAAAGGCTAGAAGAGTCAGGGGTGATTTAATTCAATGCTTCAAAATATTGAACCCCTTGACTGCCACCAACGTATTACGTACTGACCTGATGATATCACTGATGATGTCATCAGATGAAGAGGAATAACCCTGATATGCTGGCTTTTGCTCTAACATAATCAAGAGAGTAATATCCCCAGACCATATTCTCAGATTGGCTCTATCAGTTGTCTTTTTCGTGTCATGATTTGCCCAATGATTTTTTTGTCTAATTTTCTCTGGCACTAGTGGCAGTCAAGGGGTTAACAATACTGATGACCTAAACATACAAGATTTCTTTAACCCCTTGACTGATGAGCCTTCTAGGCTGGAAGTCAATGCCCCAGTGCTGGGCTATCAGCACAATCAAAATCATCACCTCGATCAACACTCGATTCATGCTCAATGTTATCTGGATCGAAATCTTCGTCATCAGAGTCGATATCTTGCAGAATTGTCAAAACTTCATTAGCATCATACCACTTTTTCGATGCCATCCTACTTTGTCAAACTCAGTGAAGTCTAACTCTAAATAGTACTTCGCTCAAACTTGATGAAAACAGGTAGTGTATGCGTGCAAATTTGCGGCAAGGTATCCCATAATAGGTATCAAACGAAAGGGAAACAACTCTACTTTACAGCTGTACAATTTGTTTTCTCCAACACCGCAACCGCGATGCTGGTCCTTTAACCTTGCCTATATTAGTATATAAACGCATGTGACGAGGACGAACGGACTCGTCCTCAGCATTGTCAGTCAAGCCGGAAACGCCTGCTCTAGGACGAGCGGATTCGTCCTGCGCAGTCAACGGGTTAAATTATTAAATGTTGACAAGACTAGAAACAGTGTTGACAAAATATTTATTGAAACAGTGGAATGTTACCTCCCTTATAAGACTTCCCGTTATGACTCCCACATAAGACCTCTGAGACATTGCCCTTCTTTGTAATAAAAGTACCTCCCTTATAAGATCCCTCCCTTATAAGACCTCATTTTGGATGATTTTTGAAGGTCTTATAAGGGAGGTACCACTGTATTGGCCGTTTTATCGAAGCCTGCTTGCAAGAGTGAATGCGCTTGTTTATCTCTAGCGCGCGGAGTCGCGAAAAGTGATCTCACTCACTTCCGGGCCAATAGCAAGGAGGGTTAAAAATAGAAATTGCGATAGGCTGAATGTTTGGTTGACAACACAGATGTGCGTACAGCATGCAGATCTCGCACTGAATCTCTGATTCACACAATTTTGTCTCTGATTTTTTAAAAATTAATCAGCTCTACTTTTATACAACACTGCGTGTTTCTCATCACATCATAATCTTCTTATTTGTTTGGCTCAGTTGTAATTGTTCGATCACAAAGACTGCAACTGAGCAAACTCATACTGTCTTGCACGAAAAAGCCACAGAACATAACTTTTTTCATTAGCTTAGGCGGTTCCTGTTCGATTATGTTTCATCATGTTGGGTGTCTTCTGATTGGGACCTGACTGGCTGGGTCACTTAGCTTAGAGTGAAGGTAGCTATGGTGGTTCCTGCTTCATTCAGCATCACGTTGGGTATCCGGTGAAAGGGTCCTGGCTGGCTGGGTCACTTAGCTTAGGGTGATGGTGCTCTCTCTCTCTCTCTCTCTCTCTCTCTCTCTCTCTCTCTCTCTCTCTCTCTCTCTCAGTAAAAAAAAAAATGAAACAGACTGCAACGTCACTGGAACATACAGCAAACAAACAACTACACAACAAGTGCAAAGTGACGTTATTTTATTCACAAGAGACAAAACAAAACTACTGGATATTTCGGCGAATGCGCCTTTTGCTGTTTAATTGTTTGTCTGTGTTGATAAAGGCGCATTCGCCGAAATATCCAGTAGTTTTGTTTTGTCTCTTGTAGTTTTGTTTTGTCTCTGGGCGTTACCGTTACTAGGGAGAGCACATCAAGCTCTCAGAGCAGCGCCAACGGGAAACGGGGCCTTTTCTTAACCGAATCGCTTCAAATTTGCTGTACTCAGCATTACCAGTACTTGGCGTTACCGTTACTATGCATTGCCATTACTAGGGAGAGCGCGTCACTCTCAGAGCAGCGGCAACGAGAAACGGGGCCTTATAACTCTGCCGTTTCTTAACCGAATCGCTTCAAATTTGCTGTACTCAGCGTTACCGTTACTAGGCGTTACGGGTACCCGGCGTTGCGC
This sequence comes from Phymorhynchus buccinoides, assembly GCA_017654935.2. Classification (NCBI taxonomy): domain Eukaryota; kingdom Metazoa; phylum Mollusca; class Gastropoda; order Neogastropoda; family Raphitomidae; genus Phymorhynchus; species Phymorhynchus buccinoides. The sequence continues at coordinate 58,301,643 of CM065694.1, read as the reverse complement.
TAGTATTTATAAATCATTAAATGATATTATTAAGGATGGGATGTTTGAAAGTCTAACGCAACGGCTATGTTTAGTCCCTATATCCTAACATAACCTCACTTTAAGAAAGCGTTTGATTTTGTGAATCATGAAATATTACTTAAAAAACTGGCGCTATATTTACGAGACGAAAACACGATCTCTTTCTTTGCATCTTATCTTACTAATAGAACACAGTTTGTTTTTAGTAATGGCACAAACTCGTACACTGAGATCATAAAGGCTGGTGTACCCCAAGGATCAGTCTTAGGGCCTCTTCTATTCTGCCTATTCATTAATGATCTACCTTTATCAATATCGGCTGACTCTGTCTCGTGTGATCTTTTTGCTGATGACACCTCTCTCCATTCTAGTGCATCAAACCTGTCTTCGATTCAAACCTCTCTTCAGTCAGCTTTGCATGATGTTTCTGATTGGTGTTACCAAAACCTTATGGTCCTCAATCCTAAAAAACCCAAAAGCATGTTAATTACCTCAAGACAAAAACATCAAATAGAACCTCTAATTTTAAATGTTCATATTAATGACAATGCCATAGACCAAGTACGCGAGCACCGAGTCCTAGGAGTGATAATAGATGACGAACTAAAATGGCAACTCCATATTGAAAAGATGACACATAAACTTGCTCGCAGCTTATTCCTACTAAAAAAACTTACACCCTTCATAGATATAGACGCACGCACGATGTTTTTTCATGCCCACTGTCTCTCCCACATTAATTACGCATCTGTAGTCTGGGACTCTGCTGCTAATTGTCACCTATTAAAACTCAGTTCTATGCACAAAAGGGGAGCTAAAATAATCCTTCCTGATCCTGAACTCAGTACAGCAGAAAAACAAGCCCAGTTAAACATACTTCCACTGCAATCACAGCTTAGCTATAATAAAGCCATTCTCATGTACAAAGTACACTATGACTTAGCTCCACAATACCTGAAAAATCTACTTACACCAGCCTCACATCGCTATGGTTCAAGTAACTATATTCTACCACACACAAGAATAGATAAATTCAAGTCAAGTTTTACTTTCTCGGGTTCCTTCATATGGAATTCCCTTCAGTCCGACATTAGATTATGCTCCTCTATCTCAACCTTCAAAACGAGTCTACGAGAGACACTTACATTCGACCCTCCATGATTTTTTTTTTTTTTTTTTTTTTTTTTTTTTTTTTTTCCCCTTTCTTTCTTCATATATCCCGATACGCTATATTGCTAATTATGATGTCATGTATTCACATCACTCTGTTTGTTTACTATTCTCCAACAATGTGCTAAAATCAATGTTTAAATTGTCCGCACTTTATTGCTAATTGCTACCGGTTTCATACCATAGGCTGCATTAGTTTGCCCTGTTCTAAAATGTATAGTTCTTTTATACGTGCTTCGACATATATCTGTGCGTATATGCATGTATTCTTGCGTGTGCCGCGCGCACGTGCAGGTGTGTGCGTGTATGGTTACACGCATGTATGCCCGCACAAGTATTAACAATTATACCTGTGCGTACGTAATTCTATAAATTCGTATTTCAACCTGTCTTTATCATAACACCTGCTTTGCTACCTTTATGTTCAATTATGTATGTGTAATTTTATGCCTTGCCATGTTTGTATTCTATGTTCGTATATGTACAAAGGTGCTACCTTTATGTTCAAATCTGTATGTGTAATATCATGCCTTGCCATGTTTGTATTCTATGTTCGTGTATGTACCAAGGACAGATTGGAAGACTAGGCGTTGCCTAAAATCTTTATCCTTGCAAAATAAAGTTCAAGTTTTCAAGTTTTTCAAGTTTTCACCTATGAACTAATGTGTATATTATATACTAGCGCAACGCCGGGTACCAGTAACGCCTAGTACAGGTAACGCCAAGTACCGGTAACGCTGAGTACCGGTTTCGCCGGGTCCGCGAAATATTATAGTTTTACTTTTGTGGCTGAAAACCCAGTTTTTAGACCCCTACCACTTTCAAGGCCTACCGATCTCCTTGACCTTGATCGGTATGCAATCATCAGAACGGCCATAAGCCAAAGTACCTACATGCCAAGTTTGAAGGCTCTAAGACCAACGGTGTGGACGTTATAGCCCCTTAGATATTTTCGGTTTTCAAGGTCATACGCCAAGGTCAAGGTCATGACGGTGATAATTTATGCGCGGATGCCTTCCTCTCATGGTGACACGCCACCACACAAAATTGGCAACGATTCGGTCAAGCGGTTTGGAAGATATGCCTGGGACAGAAAAACCCAATTGTTAGAGTAGACCCCTACCACTTTCAAGGCGTACCGATCTCCCTGACCTTGACCTTCATCGGTATGCCATCATCAGAACGACCATAAGCGAAAGTACCTCCATGCCAAGTTTCAAGACTCTAGGACCTACGGTGTGGAAGTTATGGCCCCTTAACGATTTTCGGTTTTCAAGGTCATACGCCAAGGTCAGGACAGGCGAAAAGTTTTGCGCGGATGCCTTCCTCTCATGGGGACACACCACCACACAAAATTTGAAGCGATTCGGTCAAGCGGTTCGGGAGATCCTTGGGACAGACAGAAAAGAAACAACAAATAAACAAAAAAAAAAGGACACAAACCCGAACGAAAACATACTCCTTTGCGATCATAGATCGGCAAAGGACAAAAAAGAAAAACAAACTGAAAACCTACTTAGTTCAACGAGAGAGGTTCTTAATCTGTGGTTCAACCATTGTAGGTCCGTTTTGGTCAATCTCGGGACGCACAACAAAAACAAAAGCATTCATTCTTCTCCGTGAACACCCCCCACCGCACCACACACCCCAACCATCCCCCGCCCCCCCTGAACACCCCCCACCGCACCACACACACCCATCCCCCCAACCCCCCGCCCCCCCCCTCCAGCCCCTCCTCCAGCCCCCCCCCCCCCCCCCTGAACACCCTCCCCACCGCACCAGCACCCCCAACCATCCCCCGCCCATTATGAATGCAAGTAGGAAGGTGACTGGTGGAGAGAGACAAAGATGAGGGGGGAGGGGGAGGAATATGGGGGAAATGGGAGGGGGGGTGAGCATGATTGAAAGTGTGCATATATAGTTATTGTTTTCTTATTCACAACACTTCATGTAATAAAATGTTGTCTTGTGAGCATTTGTCATCTTTTTCGTTAAAGTTGTGAGCAAGTGTTGTGAGCAAATGGCTTGTGAGCAAGTGTCTTGTGAGCAAATGGCTTGTGAGCAAGTGTCTTGTGAGCATATATATGTCTCCCAATCGTGCATATTGACCTTCATATGGTACTTTGGTAGGCATCAAAAGTGTTTGATTTAGTGCTGTGTCATGGTGTGTGTACATATAAGCTGCCCACAAAAAGTTAGGGAACACTTTCAAAGTACACTGTGAAAGCCAGTTGATTGGTCTAGTGGATGAACTCGCTGACGACTTGGAGAAGGGCAAACTGACGCTCTCGTCATGGACTTTTCCAAGGCCTCCGATAAGGTGTCCCACTCTCTACTTGTCCATAAACTGAGTCACTACGCAGACAGGCAGGCAGTTGGGGTTGAGGGGGCCTTATCAGGATTTGTGCCAGTTGAATCGGGAGTGCCCCAAGGATCCGTCCTGGGACCCACCCTGTTTTTGCTGTACATATAAAGAACCTGCCCCAATAACTCGGCTTCATCACGCCTCTTCGCAGATGACACGCTCTGCCACAAACCTGTCACCTCTCCCACTGACCAGCAAGCCCTGCAGCAGGATCTTGGCAGACTGGGAAACGCGCTGGCTCATGTCTTTTCACCCTGAGAAATGCCAGTCGATACGATTCTCACAGAAGAGGAATCCCACACAGGGCAGTTACTACCTTCATGGGCACACCCTCACCTACACCGATGAGATAAAATACTTGGGTGTCACCTTATCCCATGACCTACGCTGGGATTCTCACATAAACATTGTAAACAAAGCCAACAAGACCCTAGGCTTCATCCGAAGAACAGTAAAGGTCTGGAGCATCGAGATCAAAGAGAGAGCCTTCCAAGCCCTGGTCAGACCGACGCTAGAATACCCCAGCAGTGTGTGCGATCCCCACACCATCAAAAACTGCAACAGGATCGAGGCAGTGCAGCAAAGGGCAGCACGATGGGTTGTCGCCCGGCATCGACAAACGTCCAGTGTGGAGAAAATGTACAACCAACTGGTTTCCACTTGCTGAACGACGAAGGAAGGCTGCCTCACCACCTTCTTCAAACATCACCATGGTGAGGTGGTCATCAACTCTTCCAGGAAGCCACCCCCTGCTCTCCCACTTGATCTACTATGCTCGACACCTGCATGCTGAGGCGTACCAACTGCCAGCATGCAGGACCCTGTACTGCCCTCGGACCATTGCTGAGTGGAACCTGCTTCCATCCGTGGTAACATCAGCCATGGTGGAAGCCTTAAAAATTAAAAAAAGCTATAACTCCCCCACCTGCCCCCTCCCTCCACACTAGATACAAAGCTTTTTTAATCTATGAGCAAATAACCAAAACACGTGTATTTTGAAAGTGTTCCCTAACTTTTTGTGGGCAGCCTAGATATGTGTGTGTACTGTATGTGTGTCAAAGTCAAAATCACTATATTAATTATCTCAACAAGAGAAATTACATTGTGGTCTCATGATACAAGGGCAACAGAAAACAAACTATCCATGCATTTGAGCAAAACAAAAGGAACGGAGAACAAAAATCAAGATATACACACACACACAAAAAGTAATAGTAAATGCAAAGTTCATCCCCAACCATTCTTCCCCATCCACTTCAATCCGCCCCCTCCCACATTGGTACAAAGTATACAAAATTAGGTAACACACAGAGCCAGTATACTTTTGAGTCTTCCCCATTCTGCACAACATGTTTTTGCACAGCTGAGAGGTTTTTATATTTTGTTTTTGGCAAATCTGCCTTTTACTGTTTTAGTCATGCGCATATTGCAGTTTTGAGATGTTGGTGTATTTTTCAAGGAGATTTTTGAATTGTGTTAGATTTTGTGCTCGTTTTTAATATGTGCAGGAAGTGTATTCCAAAACTTTGTTACTCTGTTAGAAAAAATTTGTTTTATAATATTAGTTTGGCTATCAGGTAGTTAGGACATTAGGCCTCGCGGCCTCTTCTCTGTCCTGTCATTTTTGTTTGAACTTTCGCACAGCTGAGAGGTTTTTGTATTTTGTTTTCGGCAAATCTGCCTTTCAGTCATGCTCGTATTGTAGTTTTGATATGTTGGTGTATCCACCAAGGAGGTTTTTGAATTGTGTTAGATTCTGTGCTCGTTTAATATGTGCAGGAAGAGTATTCCAAAACTTTGTTACTCTGTTAGAAAAGAAATGTTTTCTAATATTAGTTCGGCTATACTGGGTTAGTATTTTTAAATCACTGTTACAGGTTCTCGAGTCAGGCTATACTGGGTTAGTATTTTTAAATCACTGTTACGGGTTCTCGAGTCAGGCTATACTGGGTTAGTATTTTTAAATCACTGTTACAGGTTCTCGAGTCAGGCTATACTGGGTTAGTATTTTTAAATCACTGTTACAGGTTCTCGAGTCAGGCTATACTGGGTTAGTATTTTTAAATCACTGTTACGGGTTCTCGAGTCAGGCTATACTGGGTTAGTATTTTTAAATCACTGTTACAGGTTCTCGAGTCAGGCTATACTGGGTTAGTATTTTTAAATCACTGTTACAGGTTCTCGAGTCAGGCTATACTGGGTTAGTATTTTTAAATCACTGTTACGGGTTCTCGAGTCAGGCTATACTGGGTTAGTATTTTTAAATCACTGTTACGGGTTCTCGAGTCAGGCTATACTGGGTTAGTATTTTTAAATCACTGTTACGGGTTCTAGAGTCAGGCTATACTGGGTTAGTATTTTTAAATCACTGTTACAGGTTCTTGAGTCAGTTGTTAGCTAGAACAAAGATTTATTAGTATTGTTATCACTGTGAAATTTTTTGTATGTGTTTATCAGATCCCCATGAATGTTTCTATATTTCTGAGATGGTAATTTCAATTTCCTTAGTCTTATGTTCGTAATCAAGGTGATGCCTTTAACTAATTTTGTTGCTCGTCGTTGGACCCTTTCTAATGCTGCTGATTGCCTTTTTAAAAACGGACTCCAGACCTGATTTCCATATTCTAGATGAGGTCTGACCAAACTTTTATATAGTTTTAAAAATACTATATTATCTAACCCAATAAAAGTTCTTCTAATTATGCCCAGCATTTTGTTGCCTTTACTAATACATGTTGTAATAGCTGTGTTAATGTGTTAAGATTTGTGTAAGATTGTTGCTTGCGCAATGCTACAAATACTGTTGTTTTTCAGGTTTACATCACACCACCCCGTTTGACAAGAAGATCCTGGTGTGGACCAAGCGCTTCCCCACCCTTGCCGATGTGCCGGACGAAGTGACGTGAGTCAGTCAGTGGCAGCACAGTTGTGTGACATTCTTCTACATCGATCACCTGACTGTTGTCAATCATTCAACACTGTTCTTGACACTGAAAATAAAATGTGTCGTTGCACTGATCAGCGTGTGTCATGCTGTTCTCTGTGGCAAAGTCAACATTTTCACCTGTACGAAGACAATCTGGGTAAAGGTCAAGATGTGCCACCCCCCTGCATTTCTTGGTTAATTGTATTTTTCCGTTTTTGCCATTCTTACCATACATAAAGCTGTATTTTAGGAACATTTTCAGCTAATTCTCTTTGTGGAATACTAAACCTAAACCTACTATGTATGCAGTACACCGCAAATTGTCACAGTTGTGGTTCGTTGCGTTTTTCCGTCTTATAGGGTGGGGGGTAGGGTTAGGGATAGGGTTAGTATTCCAAAAAGGTTATTAGCTAAAAAGGTTAATAAAATACAGCTTTATGTCTGGTAAGAAAGGCAAAAACGGAAAAATACAATTAGCTGAGAAATGTAGGGGGGGTGGCACATCTTGACCTTTACCGACAATCTGTTGACCAAAAGAGCAGCCTGTCTTGTTCTGATATGGCTTTGTTTAAATTATCTCCCTTACACTACTTCAACATGTATAGAGACTTTAGAGAAGTCTTCGTTTGATAAAATATTCCTCATTTTTGTTACTGTGATAAGGAGATGATAATGAAGACCCGTGGATGACTTCCAGTCAGAATGGAAATGAAGATGTCAGTGTCTCATGCGCCTGTTATGCTGATGGTGGTGGAGATGGGTGATGATAGAATTAGAAATAACTCATTGTGTCATTCTATCTGTGTGGTGTGAGCAATCATTGACTATCATTAAGCAAGGAATACCTGCAATGGCTTTTATCATTGGTTTACAATGTGGCTTTTATCATTGGTTTACAATGTGGCTTTTATCATTGGTTTACAATGTGGCTTTTATCATTGGTTTACAATGTGGCTTTTATCATTGGTTTACAATGTGGCTTTTATCATTGGTTTACAATGTGGCTTTATCATTGGTTTACAATGTGGCTTTTATCATTGGTTTACAATGTGGCTTTTATCATTGGTTTACAATGTGGCTTTTATCATTGGTTTAAAATGTGGCTTTTATCATTGGTTTACAATGAGTGAAGTGAGTGCAATAGTAAAGTGAGAGGGATATCTCCAAATAATTCATTATAAATAATTAAAAGCACATCATTTTACATTAATGAAGCAATGTGAATGCCTGACAGGGACACGTCACACTGGCTGCTAGTATTGCAGTCTGGAGGGTCAGTAGGCTGCTGGAAAACATCCAGTGCCAACTGGAGAGAGAGGGGGGGGGGGGTGCAATTTGACTTTCAACTATTTTTGTTGCTGTAAGATTCTTAAACGCGTTCAAAATGCATGGTATCTGTTCCAGGCAGACCGAGATGAAGAAGGATGTGTTTGGCATCAGGGTGAACTCCATGATGGTTTCTGTTCCAGGCAGACCAAGATGAAGAAGGACGTGTTTGGCATCAGGGTGAACTCCATGATGGTTTCTGTTCCAGGCAGACCGAGATGAAGAAGGATGTGTTTGGCATCAGGGTGAACTCCATGATGGTTTCTGTTCCAGGCAGACCAAGATGAAGAAGGCCAAGGACGTGTTTGGCATCAGGGTGAACTCCATGATGGTTTCTGTTCCAGGGAGACCAAGATGAAGAAGGCCAAGGACGTGTTTCGCATCAGGGTGAACATCATGATGGCACTCACCACCATGGGTCTGTGCGTCGTCTACGTCTACTCCGGCAAGAAGGCCGTGCAGCGAGGGGAGAGCGTCCAGCTGTACAACAAGGAGCGCCACTCCGACCACAGCAAGTAGTCTCCCTTGGATAGGCAGCACAACAAGGACCGCCACGCCCACTACAACAAGTAGTCTCCCTTGGATAGTCAGAGTTGGCTGCCTTGATTGACTGCTGGTGAATATTCAGGTCGTGAAACTGACTTGTATATATATAGACAGCTCAAAATTTGCTAAGGATAGACTTTTATAACCTTGATTGCTAAAAGGTGCTTTAATTGTAAGCAATAAAAATTACATGACCGGAAAGAGCAATCATCCGTGAACACAAGCTCACTCAAATTTGTTTTATCTGACTTCCTGTTCACGTGCATCACATGAATTTCGAGTGCCACCCCCCAAAAGTCATTTAGCTGAAATGGAGTGAAAAGATAAAAGTGAGTAAAATTGTCAGAATCAACATTTCTTGCTCAAATCGCATAGGTCGTACAAGACACAAAGTTTCATGCCGGAAGTGAGATGATGACGTCATCTGCCACGCAAAGAGTTGTCTTTCTGTGTTGGTATGCTGGAGAACAGTTGTACACAGACTCTTCGTGTCATTAGTGTTTGGATTATCACAATGCATAGCTTCCAGAGCTTGGATTCACTGCCCTGAGGTTGGTACTGTTGATACACGTCGTGAAGGTGGCAGGATTTGGGTGACTGGTAATAAAAATGGTGTTTTTCTGCTTTTTTCAGGCCTGCAAAAATTGCTATTTCGCAGCATTTTGATTTGCTGAATGCCTCATTGCGGAACATTTCCACCCAAACTGTGAGGAACGGACTCCATGATGCTGCCTTCACTCCCCCTGGGCATGTTTGTGCATCCTGGTCCTTTCAACTCATGAGCAGCGCTGTCTTTTGAGAGCCCAGAACCATGTCATCTGGACATTATGAGAGGACATGAATTCTCTTCACCGAGTTCAGGATCTGATCTGTCTTAATTTCACGGATGGTCTTGCCAGGGTGTGGAGGTTCTCAGGAAAGCATTACCAGGAAACGTGAGTCGGTGTGTGGCAGATCTTGGGGTGGGTCTTTGACAGTTTGCGTCTGTATCAGCATGGTCGGGGGAAAACAGTGTCACAAATTCTTCAAAAGGAATCCCTGATGCGATAGCTGCTCACTACAGATATGAGTTTATCAATGTCTACGTCACACTTTCTGCTGGTACGACCCGAGATGACGTCATCTTCATGGATGATAATGCAGCTTTTCATGGAGCAAGGGCTGTTTACAGCACATGCAGCAAAAGATCATTGTACATATGAGGTAGGCTGCCCAATCCAGAGACCTCAGTCCCATAGAACAATGTTCCGTTAGCAGCCGACTTTTCTTGCCGCAACAAATCTGAAAAAGAAAATGTTGCTCCATTCGGTTGCTTTATGCATTTTGATGGGGTGTCACAAACTTTCCATGAGGTAAGCTAATCAAATTATTCTGGGACCTCGGTTTGTTTTAATTGAAATGTTAATTGAACTAAATAACGAAAAAAAATAATGGCTTATGTTTATCTTTAATAATTTTGCATGTTTAAAATAATATCCTTAGCAACTTTTGAGCAGTATAGTATATGCTGCATGTATTGCATACATTCAACTTCGAGTCTCGTGACATTGAAGGACCAAAAGCCAAAATGTGTGGTGGTTAACTTTCAGATCATACAAATAAAAATGCTTCTATGGTGATTGGGATACAGTTGCTGGTCAGCGCGTTATGCTGCATGTCTTAAGTGACACAGGGTGTATAATTGGTACTCGTTACCTTAATTATGAAGATCATCTAAAGTGGTTGAAGTTACCTAGTTATAATATAGGAGAATGAGAGGTGCCATGATAGAAGTTTTTAAGATTATGCATAAATTATATGATTCCTCAACTCTTTGAATTATCCAGCAATAATGCTACAAGAGGTCACATTTGTAAACTAACCAAAACACAAACCACTACCCGACAATTCCATTCATTTTTTATATTCAGAATAATACATGTATGGAATAGTTTGTCCCATGATACCGTCAATGCACCATATGTAAATGCCTTTAAAATCACACTGATAAAGAATTAGCCATGTTTTCTACCAATTTGGACCTACTTGAATTGTAAAGTTTAATGTTAGTTATGCACCAATGTCATCAATATATCCACGGGCCATTAACTCTCTGCATGAGGGTATGCGATAGATTACATGTATGCTTTGCACAGCCGTTCAACACTTGGCGAGTTTGCATCATTACATAACAAATATTTAAAAAGAATGCTCAACGGTACAGTTCTGAAAATTTGAGGCATTATTGGCTCACTCGTGTTTATGAATGTTAACTTCGTTAACACGAAGTGAGTCTATAGTATGATAGTTGTTCGGTTGTGTGTATGTATGTGTGTGTGTGTTGCGTCCGTGGTCCAATCTCCAAACTTTAATGTTGGCATTTTCTCGGGAAATAGAAAGCGTACGTTGTTCAAACTCTGCATACACATAGATGTTTATGCAAGCTTTCAAACAATAATGATTTGAATAATTAAATACTTAACACAACACTGTAAACAGATAACAAACAATCTTGTACTTTAAGCACCCCCCTCATGTTTACTACCCTCAATCTCAAAATTATTATTTGTTGGCGATCTTGTGTTTTAAACCCCCCCCCCCCCCCCCCCCCCCTCAAGTTTACGACCCTCAATCTCAAAGTCATTTTTTGTTGGCAATCTTGTATTTAAGCATCCCCCCTCATGTGACATGTTTACGATCCTCAATCTCAGTCAGTATTTTTTTGCAATCTTGTACTCACTCCCCACCCCCCGAGTGAGCCTTGAAGGCTTTGCCTCTTGTTTATAATAATAAAAACTAATGTGTGTTAAAGTTCCATTTGCAAAACAGCATGACAAAGAGGGGTAGTGACTCGTTTTCCTTCATTGCTGTCCTTAACCCTTTCACCGCCAATGTCGCATTTCTGCACCACAATGATTTAACACCCATATCACTCAAACCCTTGAAATCTGGGTCTGTTATTCGATGACATTGTGTTCCTAAATTTGGGCAGTGAGGATTGACCCTATTCTAAACGTGTTACAGAGAAACCCCACAATATTGCAGACAAAATCTTGTTTGTATCCAAGTAAGTTTAATGGACATTTTTGGATCAAAGATGGCTGGCAGTGAAAGGGTTAAAATAGACTGGAAGTCATTTCATTGGTTGAAATCTATTAAGGGACCCTAAAGGAATACTTTTATACCAGTTTGGGTTGCATGGGTTTGCTGAATTGTGCAGTGTGAATGTTTAAACATGATGTACGCTATCGCGTACTCTCGTGCTGAACGGTTGTGAAAGGAAGCAATCGGCCAGTGTTGAATGAGTCAAGACAATCAAGTTCTGAACAAATAAATGTTCACTAACGAGGGCAAAGGGCTTGTAACCTATAGCCAATCGTGATCTCTGACTGCTGGTTTAGCAGTGAGAATGAATTTGAAATAGTATTATTAGTAAGGACACACATAGCTTGTGACTACTGACCCATCAGTGTCTTGCAATGAATGGTTTCAAGTTGACTGTATCATTCACAGATTGGATTGTGGAGGGGACGTATTGTTTTGTGCTCCTTTGCTATCTTTGCTGTTTTCTTGTGTGTTTATGTTGATAAAGGCGCATCCTTGAAATATCCAGTTGTGGTGGTGTCTCTTGTGAATAAAATAGCGTCACTTTACACTTGTTGTTGTGTGCTTTTTTATTTGTTGTATGTTCCAGTGACGTTGCAGTCTGTTTCAGTGTTTTGAATACTTATTGGTTAACCTTTGGATCCTCACCTTTTGTGTTTGAATTAATTCCACATCCCCCAAGACTGTGAATGTGATTGTGAACCAGTGTGATTATGGATTGTAAACCAGTGTGATTGTTAAATGGACTGTGAACCAGTGTGATTGTTAAATGGACTGAATCAGTGTGATTGTTATGGATTATGAATCAGTGTGATTGTTAAATGGACAGTGTGATTGTTATGGATTATGAATCAATGTGATTGTTATGGATTATGAATCAGTGTGATTGTTATGGATTATGAATCAGTGTGATTGTTATGAATCAGTGTGACTTATGGATTATGAATCAGTGTGATTGTTAAATGGACTGAATCAGTGTGATTGTTATGGATTATGAATCAGTGTGATTGTTAAATGGAATGAATCAGTGTGATTGTTATGGATTATGAATCAGTGTGATTGTTAAATGGACTGTGAATCAATGTGATTGTTATGGATTATGAATCAGCGTGATTGTTATGGATTATGAATCAGTGTGATTGTTATGGATTATGAATCAGTGTGATTGTTGTGGATTATGAATCAGTGTGATTGTTATGGATTATGAATCAGTGTGATTGTTATGGATTATGAACCAATGTGACTTATGGATTGTGTACCAGTGTGATTGCTATGGATTGTGAACCAGTGTGATTGTTAAATGGATTGTGAACCAGTGTGATTGTTAAATCAATAAATGGACTGTGAACCAGTGTGATTGTTAAATCAATAAATGGACTGTGAACCAGTGTGATTGTTAGTGAACCAGTGTGATTGTTAAATGGATTGTGAACCAGTGTGATTGTTAAATGGACCAGTGTGATTGTGAACCAGTGTGATTGTTAAATGGACTGTGAACCAGTGTGATTGTTAAATCAATAAATGGACTGTGAACCAGTGTGATTGTTAAATGGAGTGTGAACCAGTGTGATTGTTAAATGGATTGTGAACCAGTGTGATTGTTATGGATTGTGAACCAGTGTGATTGTTATGGATTGTGAACCAGTGTGATTGTTATGGAGTGTGAACCAGTGTGATTGTTAAATGGATTGTGAACCAGTGTGATTGTTATGGATTGTGAACCATGGATTGTGAATCAGTGTGTTATGGATTGTGAACCAGTGTGATTGTTATGGATTGTGAACCAGTGTGATTGTTATGGATTGTGAACCAGTGTGATTGTTATGGATTGTGAACCAGTGTGATTGTTAAATGGATTGTGAATCAGTGCGATTGTTATGGATTGTGAATCGGTGTGACTGTTTAAATTGATTGCGACTCCAGCAAAACCTTCTGTTTGTCATTTCTACAGATGAGAATTAGCTTTTTATAAAGGCCCCCTTGGTAGGATTAAAAAAAAAAAGTATGGTAGAATTAATCTAGGCCTTAGTTTTATATCAAGGAATAGTGCCATGTCCGATTTAAAATCAGTCTAAATTGTAGTTACTAATAAGCAGGAATAAGCATACACTTTTTTGGGCTCATGTATGTATGCATGCACACACTCATGCACATTATGTGCGCTCATACAAATGCATTCACACACACAAACACTCTCTCTGTCTGTCTCTCTTTCTCTCGCTCTCTCTCTCACACACACAAACTTGGAACTTGATTGATTCTCTTCACTCAAGACATAATTTTAACTGTACATGCATAGTATGGCATAGATATATCGAAACACTTCACAGCAATGGACAAGACATTATAACCCTTTCAACGCCAGCCATTTTTAACCAAAACTTGACATTAAACTTTCCTGGGCAAAGAAAAGATAGATTGTGTCCTCAGTGTTGGGGACTGCTCTGTGACATGCATAACATAGGGCCTAGCCTTCCCTCCCAAAATTAATAACACACGCACACACACACACGTCACCACCAAACACATTTTTGTTATACATCAATGTGCTTACAGTTTGACTAGACTTGCACATTATGTACATGCTATATGTACATTATGCATCGCTAAGCGGAGATCATTCGTGCGAGTACAAATCGAAATTGGAAAGTGGCTGCCACAGAAAAAATAATGTAAGTTATTTTTCTTTAATGATTACTGAGGTTAAACATATTAGCAGACAGAAATGATACTGTGAGACAAGAAGACAGGGCTGTACTCTACGATTCTGTCCATAATGTAACCTCCTGGCATCAACCAGGCCTGAGAGATACAGGCACCTGCAGTATGTGAGAGGGAATGAGCTAAAGGAGTAGTCTCTAGGGAAAGGCTTTTAGAGTTACATTTTCAAATAGAAAATGTTTCTTTAGCCCACTTCTCTAGGCTATGGGAGGTGAGCAACTTTCCCGGCCCCTTTTTCATCTAATAAATTTATATTTGTGCCCGGGTTCTGGCTCGTATGATTGAATGAAATACAAGTGGTAGATTTGCTCTAAATGACAGACAGAGAGAAGGTTTTTACATGAACATTACCAAACTTCCAGTTCCACTCATCAGTCTGACCAAAGGGTTCAGAATTATTTATACACTTGTATTTTATTTACTCACAAAATCTGCATAACAGATTATGCAGCAATAAGAAAAACAGCTCAATGGCGCCAAAACAAAATATGTAGGAAAAATGATGAAATCCGAAAGGATTATACAAGACTTTTGTCTGTCCAAAAAGTTAAGCCCCAAGCCGGAAGGGTCACTAATATTATCAAGTGTCCTTAATAATAATAATAATGAAGAAAACTTATATAGCGCACATTCCAGGCTAGCTGCTCATGGCGCTTTACAAAAAATACATTTAACCAAATCACATCAATACCCATGCTCGCACGCACACAAGCACACACACTGACGAACATAGAATATCATTTACACGCGCATGCACACATACATACAGTACATACATACATACATACGTACGTACGTTCGTACATACATACATACACACAGACACAGACACATCCCCACACACACACATTTCTGTCTCCCAACTTTCCCATGCCATTCCTCATCCACACACGCTTTCATTCTCACAATCCGATCATGGTGGACAGTAGTGTTCAGAGAATAGATGGGTTTTCAGGTTGGTTTTGAAAACTGACAGGGAGTTGGAATGTCTGAGAGACAGAGGGAGTTTGTTCCAAGTAGCTGGGGCCTGAAAAGAAAAGGATCTCTCGCCATAAGTTTTCGTTTTAATTGAGGGAGGCTGTAGAATACGAGAATCAGAATGAAGAACGAAGCTGACGAGATGGAATGTAAGTATGAAGTAGATCAGACAGGTAAGTAGGAGCAGAGCCAGACATGACAGCAAAGGTAAGAGCAGAAAGCTTGTAGTTGATCCTGCTGGAGATTGGCAACCAGTGCAGAGAGTGCAGAAGGGGAGAAACATGTTCAAACTTGGAGGACTTAAGGATTAATCGTGCAGCATTATTTTGGAGTTTGTTGAGAAGGTATTTTGGAAGGCCAGCAAGAAGAGAGTTGCAATAATCTATTCTCGAGAGGACAAATGCACAGACCAAGGTTTTTGTGGCATCAGTGGAGAGATAGTGACGAACAGAACTAATCTTACGAAGCTCAAAATAGGCAGATCTGCAGATATTAGACACATGCTGCTGAAGGGAGAGACTTTGATCCAAAGTGACACCAAGACTGCGGACAGAAGAGGAGAAGGAGATAGTGGTGGTGTTGATTGTGACAGAGCCTGGAAGGGTAGAAAGATTGAGCATTTTCTTTGGGCATGCTAACATAATTTCAGTTTTTTCTTCATTAAGTTGCAGCTTGTTGTGGGTCATCCAGATTTTAAGGTCAAGTATGCACTCCTGTGTCCGCGATACCAGCCCATCGACTTCAGCAAGAGAGGCCGACTGATATCGACTTCAGCAAGAGAGGCCGACTGATATCGACTTCAGCAAGAGAGGCCGACTGATATCGACTTCAGCAAGAGAGGCCGACTGATATCGACTTCAGCAAGAGAGGCCGACTGATATCGACTTCAGCAAGAGAGGCCGACTGATATACTTCAGTATCGTCCGCAAAACTCTCATGAGACAAGGCATGTTGACTGATAACATCGGACACAGGAGCAGCATAGAGCACAAAGTCCTTGGTTCAAGTTATAGTTCTTTGCACTGTCTCGAGGACTTATCTGGTGTAAGGTTCCTCTGTCGAGATCGGTGAGTGCTGGGGGTGACTGGGCTGGCTCTTCCATGGAGAGTAGTTCCCAGTAGTTCTGGATGGGGCGTCGCGGGATGGCACGGCACAGGCGTGGTCTCCTCGCGGTTTTCGGGTGCGGTGGCGACTTGGCGGCGGCCCCGTCTTCTTGCTTGTGAGTCAGGGATTAAACTTCCTGACCACGATGCCCTGCTGTGAATCACAGGAAAATATGGGTGTAGATCTCTATGGATTAGAGATATGGGCTTCAGCCGTCAGGGATTAGTGGATCCCAACCGGCTAGAAGGCCGCCCTTGTACAATAGCACTATGAAAAATAACATCAATTTCAGTTGTCAAACTGAAATAAAACATACTGTACTGGAATCAACTTATGAATCAGTAACAGGGTATATCAAAATCTATGATCAATCAAGCAAGCAAACATCATTCTCAGTCCAACACTTGGAAAGGAATGTAATCAAAAGCTGCAAGTTTGCAACCAAGTAGTTTCACACATACACATAGATACATAAAAGTACTAGTAGGCATAGAATCCGGTTCTTGTACCAAAAGAGTTAAAGTCAAAATCAAACACAAGAATGAATAAGTGCACATAATTAGAACAGCATATTTACCAATTCTTTTCACTGACACCTCTACTATTTATGGAACATAGGATCTAGATCAAAAATAGAATCAAACAAAAATAAATCGCCAAGTATTTTACACCCCAGCCACATTCAATATTACTTACTAGTTGGGCTAATAATAGTACTGGCAGGTAACAGCAGAGGGTTTGTTCCTACAGTGTTGACTCGGCCAGGTTTTAGTTTGCTTGTGACAAGCCTAAGAGAATGCTATAAGTTGTTTGCCTCCCACTATGCATTTCCCCACTTGATTTCAAATTGATTGGTTAGTAGTAGTAGACAAGAGAGGACGCTACAGTCACATGCCTATTATGTCAGCGTCACATGCCTCGTACTACAATGTCCGAGTCACAACCGCATGACCGGGAGGGAAAACGGAGAAGAAAGAAACGCCGCCTAAAATCGGTGAATCCTGTGATGTCTCAGGATGGCAGTTAAAGTGGCGGGGTGGAATAGTAAAGGGGGGGTGGGGAGAAAGTGAGACGCGCGTGACACACTCCGTCACACAGTGATGGTCATGAAACTGGAGCAATGCTATCCCAGACTTTCCATAATGTAACATCCTGGCATCAACCAGGCCTGAAAGATGCAGGCACCTGCAGTGATGGTCATGAAATTGGAGCAATGCTATCCCAGACTTTCCATAATGTAACATCCTGGCATCAACCAGGCCTGAAAGATGCAGGCACCTGCAGTGATGGTCATGAAACTGGAGCAATGCTATCCCAGACTTCTTTCCATAATGTAACATCCTGGCATCAACCAGGCCTGAAAGATGCAGGCACCTGCAGTGATGGTCATGAAACTGGAGCTGTGCTATCCCAGACTTCTTTCACAATGGATGAAAGTTTCACATTGTGTCGTTTCTCTCTGAGCCCATAGCACACACATTCAGTTGTGAGCAGAAAGTTTCACATTGTGTCGTTTCTTTGTGAACCCATAACACACACATTCAGTTGTGAGCAGAAAGTTTCACATTGTGTCGTTTGTTTGTGAACCCATAACACACCTATTCAGTTGTGAGCAGAAAGTTTCACATTGTGTCGTTTCTTTGTGAACCCATAACACACCTATTCAGTTGTGAGCAGAAAGTTTCACATTGTGTCGTTTCTTTGTGAACCCATAACACACCTATTCAGTTGTGAGCAGAAAGTTTCACATTGTGTCGTTTCTTTGTGAACCCATAACACACCTATTCAGTTGTGAGCAGAAAGTTTCACATTGTGTCGTTTCTTTGTGAACCCATAACACACCTATTCAGTTGTGAGCAGAAAGTTTCACATTGTGTCGTTTCTTTGTGAACCCATAACACACCTATTCAGTTGTGAGCAGGAAGTTTCACATTGTGTCGTTTCTTTGTGAACCCATAACACACCTATTCAGTTGTGAGCAGAAAGTTTCACATTGTGTCGTTTCTTTGTGAACCCATAACACACCTATTCAGTTGTGAGCAGAAAGTTTCACATTGTGTCGTTTCTTTGTGAACCCATAACACACCTATTCAGTTGTGAGCAGAAAGTCTTAACCACTTTGGCTTTGGTGGGAGCTGAACCTAGAGCTTCACCCCAAAGCTGACAACATTGAACCACCGGGCTACGGTAAATGGAGTGTTCAACACCGTATCCCATTGTCCATGATAGAAGAACAGTTGTCAACGTAGTGGCAATGGAGTGTTCAACACCGTATCCCATTGTCCATAATAGAAAGGGAACAGTTAAAGCCTGTTCTTAACCAGACGTAGTTCTGGTTGGTAAACATGTTCGGTGGATTAGGTTTTGTGTACGAATAGAGTGTTGGACAACTAGTTTGGAAACAGCAATGTGGGCAAACACAGGTTGTGGCTCTTAACCGCGCCGGTTAATGATATGCATACGTCACGAAAGGAATCTTCAACGCGAAAGAGTTCGACCAATCAAAACGAAGGAACACAGAGGTTCCCAAACCACAGCTTGAAAACCAAATACCTGTGTGCCAACCCCGCAGAAAATGTTCCCCAACCGTTGGTGCGGTTCAGATGCAAAACTAGTTGGAAGTGTTGTCAAACACAGTTGGCAAACCAAGTGTTGGCTTGGTTAAGAACGGCCTTAACATGGTGGCAATGGAGTGTTCAACACCGTATCCCATCATCATATAGTAATAAGCCAGTGTCTGTGTGTCTGAAACACGAAACGGGCCTTATAACTCCGCCGTTTTTCGACCGAATCGCTTCAAATTTGCTGTGAGCCCTAACGGGGCTATGGCAACGGCAACCGAGGCGGCCGTATCATTTGCGCGGTTTCGCAAATGCGCGAAACCTCGGCGCCCGTATCTCCGGCGTTTCTGGGCCGATTGCCTTTGAATTTGGCAGGAAGATGACCGGGGCTGGGGACTATCCGTGTGCCAAACCGGAAGCGAATCGGTTCAGAAACGCGCGCGCTATACGCCGCTTCACCGTGTCACGAATAACTCCGCCATTTGTTAACCGAATCGCTTCCAATTTGCTGTCAGGCTTGCTATGGCCTGGGCAAAGCCTGACAGCAAATTTGAAGAGAATCGGGAGAGCGCGTCACTCTCAGAGCAGCGCCAACGGGAAACGGGGCCTTATAACTCCGCCGTTTCTGAACCGAATCGCTTCAAATTTGCTGTACTCAGCGTTACCAGTACTTGGCGTTACCGTTACTAGGCGTTACCGTTACTAGGCGTTGCCGGTACTCGGCGTTGCGCAGGTTGTCCATAATGGAAAGGGAACAGTTGTCAACATATTGGCAATGGAGTGTTCAACACCGTATCCCATTGTCCATAATAGAAAGGGAACAGTTGTCAACATGGTGGCAATGGAGTGTTCAACACCGTATCCCATTGTCCATAATAGAAAGGGAACAGTTGTCAACATGGTGGCAATGGAGTGTTCAACACCGTATCCCATTGTCCATAATAGAAAGGGAACAGTTGTCAACATGGTGGCAATGGAGTGTTCAACACCGTATCCCATTGTCCATAATAGAAAGGGAACAGTTGTCAACATATTGGCAATGGAGTGTTCAACACCGTATCCCATTGTCCATAATAGAAAGGGAACAGTTGTCAACATAGTGGCAATGGAGTGTTCAACACCGTATCCCATTGTCCATAATAGAAAGGGAACAGTTGTCAACATGGTGGCAAGGGAGTGTTCAACACCGTATCCCATTGTCCATAATAGAAAGGGAACAGTTGTCAACATGGTGGCAATGGAGTGTTCAACACCGTATCCCATTGTCCATAATAGAAAGGGAACAGTTGTCAACATATTGGCAATGGAGTGTTCAACACCGTATCCCATTGTCCATAATAGAAAGGGAACAGTTGTCAACATGGTGGCAATGGAGTGTTCAACACCGTATCCCATTGTCCATAATAGAAAGGGAACAGTTGTCAACATGGTGGCAATGGAGTGTTCAACACCGTATCCCATTGTCCATAATAGAAAGGGAACAGTTGTCAACATGGTGGCAATGGAGTGTTCAACACCGTATCCCATTGTCCATAATAGAAAGGGAACAGTTGTCAACATATTGGCAATGGAGTGTTCAACACCGTATCCCATTGTCCATAATAGAAAGGGAACAGTTGTCAACATGGTGGCAATGGAGTGTTCAACACCGTATCCCATTGTCCATGATAGAAAGGGAACAGTTGTCAACATGGTGGCAATGGAGTGTTCAACACCGTATCCCATTGTCCATAATAGAAAGGGAACAGTTGTCAACATGGTGGCAATGGAGTGTTCAACACCGTATCCCATTGTCCATAATAGAAAGGGAACAGTGCCAACATATTGGCAATGGAGTGTTCAACACCGTATCCCATTGTCCATAATAGAAAGGGAACAGTTGTCAACATGGTGGCAATGGAGTGTTCAACACCGTATCCCATTGTCCATGATAGAAAGGGAACAGTTGTCAACATGGTGGCAATGGAGTGTTCAACACCGTATCCCATTGTCCATAATAGAAAGGGAACAGTTGTCAACATGGTGGCAATGGAGTGTTCAACACCGTATCCCATTGTCCATAATAGAAAGGGAACAGTTGCCAACATATTGGCAATGGCACACATCTTTTTAACACATTTCCATCAGAAGTGGAACACATGTCGGTGGGCATTAGCAACGGCACACGCTAATTATTTTCACCTGAATCTTACCACTTTCGTATGCTATGTCGTTTCCGACAATGACTGCCAGATAGCAGAGGGGCAGATACTATTCTGGCGGGCTGGGCGAGAACTTGTTTATAGTGGAGATGCCTTGCCCAGGGTACATCCCCACTCTCTTGGCCAAAGGTATTTGAGGACACAGCTGGCGTTGAGGAAGGTCCCCAAAGACCAGCCCATCCCTTTGGCTGCAGCACCAGAGCCGGTGCCAAGGCCCCCTCATTCGAGTCATAGCCTTCCACAAGAGACTAAACTGTGCCATGATTTTCCATGACTGTAGAAAATCATGTATTGTACAGCTCTCATGTTGCTGTTGGCCCCTGCTACAGGCTACTGTCAACCAGTGATATGATAAAAGCCATTGGAGTAAAGGGCCTGACCACTTTGACCAACTGTTTAATCTACACTTCAATCTTCACAAAATGTGTAAACAAAACAATACTATGGCATGGTTGCAACTTTTCCTGGTATACAAGGATTTCCTGTTCTTCAATTTTACCAGAAAAGGAAGTTCCTTTTTTTTCACTTGTCAAACAAGATATTTGTGTGTCTACTGTATTTTTCAAATACTTTAAAATAAGCATTTGTATAAATTGTGGAAAAAGCAAACTAAAATACCTTCATAAATCATTTTTTTCTTCAGCTGCAGGGGGACATTACCCCTGGACCCTGGCCTTTAATTTGTTTCATTTTGTGTATTTGCACATTATTATGCTATGGTGAATACATGTATTTTTGGCATCTCATTTGCAATAAAAGTCTCGCAATCTGTGGCTGTTGGCAAAGTTTGTAGCAAACTTTGGCCATTGAGTTCACAATGATGACAATGACAGCACTGCCACATACTGTGACACACATGCACACACACACACACACACACGTACACACACACATGCACACACACACATGCACACACACACACACATGCACACACACACACACACACACACACACGCACACACACGCACACACACACACACACACACACACACACACACATCTGTTCTCAGTCACTGTGAGTTATGACCCAAATGAATTAATATACTAAAATTGGCCCCATTCAATAAAGAAAAATGAACACGACATAATTAAAAAATAACAAGGTTGAAAAATCGAAACGGCAACATTTTTCTAACAAATCATACTCCAACCAAAACTAAGAAACCATACAAGCAAGCATGTGAACTAAGAAATCGAACTTCAAGATGCTTGCTCACCAAACAGTCAAAGGTTTTCAAATACCCTTATTAAAGTAACGCATAAACCAATGGAAGCACTAAACAGCCAAGAAATGAACAGTAAAACATAAATACAACAACACTAGAAGTACTTCAAACATTTAGAACGAACAATGGTAGCTCTAAACAGCCAAGAAATGAACGACAAGCCTTAATGTAACAACACTAGAAGCACTTCAAACATTCAGAACAAACAATGGTAGCACTAAACTGCCAAGAAATGAACGACTTAATGTAACAACACTAGAAGTACTTCAAACATTCAGAACAAACAATGGTAGCACTAAACAGCCAAGAAATGAACGACTTAATGTAACAACACTAGAAGTACTTCAAACATTCAGAATCCAGTCCTTTCCTGTGGCGCCTCCTGACCAAATCGTCAAAGGCCTTCAGCGGCAGTCGCGTGCTGTTGGCCACCAACTCTCGCACCACACATGCCGTCACTTTGGACATTTCCCACGGGACGTTCCAATTATTCCCAGCATCCGCCACATATTTCCCGTCATCGTCAAACTTCTTCGGTTTGGGACAACCGTAGTGCTCTTTCGTTGCCACCGAGCGGGGAATGGGTTTTCCGCTTCTACGAGCGTTGATGGCTTGGTGGAGTTTTTGGCACAGCATGCAGTGGTAGTCCTTCAGCATCATGATGCGATACCGGTGTTGATGGTGGTTGCGGTGTTTCAGGTGGTTTAGCAAAGCGGTGTTGGTGACGCCGGTGTGTTTGTGTGGCAGCAGAGTGTTGTAGGCGGTGTCGTTGACATCGTAATGGTGGATGACCTGGGCCAGCTTGTCTACAGAGTCAAAATCTTCGACCAGTAGAGCGCTGTTTTCTGATGGAAGGAAATCCTGCGGAACAGAAAGAAGAATGCGTAAGTTGTGTATTGTTTTGTCTCATATTTTCATATGCACATGATCACACACACACACACACACACACACACACACACACACACACACACACACACACACACACACACACACACACACACACACATACTCAAATGCATGTACATTTACACATACATGTATACACGCACATATGCATGCGTATTTACACACACATACAAACACATGCACATACTATCACACATACTCATACACAAACATTCACACACAAGCATACATACTGATACATACATGCATGCCCACATACTTTTACACAAATAAAGGAAAACAGTTCTGGATGTGGAAGACTATCACTGGCAAACTATGGAGCATTTACACTGGTTCCACCAAAGGGTTCAGTGGGCCTTTGGGGACCTTCCCTGAAAAACAATGCCATCTCAGTGTCATAAAATCCTTGTGGCTGAGAGAATGGCAATGCACCCTGGGCATTTTGTAGATAAAATATAAAAATGATTACTGGTAAACTTGGACCAAAATCATTATTGTGAGTTATCCAGTCTTTACCAGTTACCTGGATTCCACTGTAGTAATCTACACAGGTAGGCCCTAGGGCTCCAAAAGAAGTGGTGAATACTTTAGCACTATTGTCTATGGGTCCTAGGAAGATGATATCGGGAGCTCTAAAAGAAGTGGTGAATACTTTAGCACTATCGTCTATGGGTCCTAGGAAGATGATATCGGGAGCTCCAAAAGAAGTGGTGAATACTTTAGCACTATCGTCTATGGGTACTAGGAAGATGATACCTTCATATCGGGAGCTCCAAAAGAAGTGGTGAATACTTTAGCACTATCGTCTATGGCTACTAGGAAGATGATACCTTCATATCGGGAGCTCCAAAAGAAGTGGTGAATACTTTAGCACTATCGTCTATGGGTACTAGGAAGATGATGCCTTCATATCGGGAGCTCCAAAAGAAGTGGTGAATACTTTAGCACTATGGGTACTAGGAAGATAATACCTTGATATCTGGAGCTCCAAACACTATGGGCACCACCCCTATATAGTTGTAGAGGTATCCAGAACTTCTCAGTGACGTAGCCAGACTGAGCACTATTTCTAGCACTACGAGTACATGCAGGCCCTACTAATCTATATAGGGTAGGCCCCAGATGGCTGTTACCTTGATGTCAGGAGCTCCAAACACTATGGGCACCACCCCCAGTTGGAGGGGTCTCCAGAACTTCTCGGTGATGTAGCCTTGACACACGGCGTTCTCCAGGGCCAGGGCAAACTTGTATTGTGACAGCAGCCGGTAGAACGCGTCGGAGGTCATGGGGCCCATGCCTCGGTCAAAGGTCAGACGAGTGCTGTAACACACACACACATTCATGCATGCATGCACACACACAAACATAGACACGCAGTGGGAGAGAGAGGGGGAAGTCGGGATGCATTTTCGCATCAATAAGACAGGAGAACATGGTTTAAAAGAGTAAAGAAAGATTCGATAGAGCAGGCCAATAGGGAGAACAAATAGTGCTACACGACAGTAAGTAGAGCGTAAAGGAGAACAGAGCAATGGACTAAAGCAAGTTGTTAGCATAAAACTTCCAGAAAGTGGCGGAACTATTTGTAGCAAAAGATTCTATGATATTCATGTGAAGAACAACAGAAACTTAACAACAAATACATCCCACTGAGCTCACCCATTAGGAAAGAGCTTATTGTTTGAACAGGCCTCCCGAGTCAAAGAGAGTGATAGACTAAAAACTTATTAGCATAGAGCTTCTAGAAGGTGGGGAACTATTAAAACAGAGTTCAAGGGGGAACAACAGAAACTTGACAACAAAATCCCACTGGACTGGCCCAATAGGGAAGAGCTTATTGTTCAAACAGGCCTCGTAATTGAAAGAAAAGGCAAGTCAAAAAGAGTGATAGAACTTTAGAGCTTCCAGAAGGCAGGGAAACTATTGAAAACGACAGCAAGGGTGAACAACAGAAACTGTTACTAGAATGTTAAGACGCTACATCACAGCTGCGCGGCAGCATTTTCTGCTCCAGTGACCTTGACCTTTGACCAATGACCTTCGTTTTCGAACTTGGCCTAGATTATCCTTAGCTATGCGCATACACAATTTGAGGGAGATAGGTCTCTCCATTCAAACGCTATCGTGTTACCATAGAAACACAGAACTGATAGTCAGCCAGCCAGGAACACACAGACACAAACACCCCTGAAAACATCAACCAGAGTTCGTGCGGCGGCTGGTTAAACTTTAACCCTTTAAACGCCAGCCATTTATTAGCTTACAAATGACAGGTCTCCAACTCACCTGGGAGTAGAACAGTGTTGTCTGCAGTGCGGGGCAGTCCGGCTTTGGGGCATGTGTAGCATTGGGCCTTTCTTTGTCTCACAACATTAAGAAGAAATCTAATCCTGTCATTTGAGCGCAGATGCGTCATGCTGCCGTTATGCACCTAACTAAGAAATAGTTAAGCCCAGCATGTCCGTGAAGAACATCTTTCTTGAAAAAAGGCAGGAGAATGGACCAATAAGGCAGAAAGATAATAGATGATAGTAAGCAAAGGGAGAAGGCAGAGTCAAAGAGAGCGACAGATTAAAGGACATTGTAATACAAGCACAGAACTTCCAGAAGGTGCAGGAACTATTTGTATGAAGGACCCTCCGGTATCCCCACGGGGTACATGGGTGTTAAATCAGTGGCGCCGAGCGGCTACACCGGCGATGAAAGGGTTTTAAAGACACACTGATTAAGTCCCTTGGGTTTTTTCTGGGTGGCTGTGACCCACATACAAATGTCTCTAACTTCAAATTCAGGCTGCTCTTTAAAATGATATTTCGGTTTGAATTTGGGGGCATTTATATGGGAGTCAGACCTGGTCAAAACAAGATTTTATTTCCAGCTATAAGAGGGAAAACCCGTGAAACCCGTGATTTTGACACGTCATCTGGTGGGTCTTTAAGCGGCTGGTATAAAATCGCAGTGAACTGACCCGTTGGGGAAGGGCTTGTTGTGGAGACACTGGCCGTAGGAGTCGACGTGGACGTGCTTCTGCAGCAGCGACACGTAGTGGTCTCTATCGCTGGGCACGCGGCAGTCGCTCTGCACGTACACCACGGGCGCCAGGCCCCCGGACTGCCTCAGCTGGGACTTGGTGCTCACGTTGACCAGGTAGGCTGTGCTGGTCAGGTCTTCACTGTCTGCACGGGACAACAACAGCATGGCACAGCCATATAAACTGAGACTTGGTGCTCACGTTGACCAGGTAGGCTGTGCTGGTCAGGGGCGAGTTTCTCTAGATAACGGTCGCCGCGCGAATAACGCTCACGGCAAACGGGGCCTAAGAAACACTTTAGAAAGCGTTTGCGGAAGAATATTA
>CM065694.1:58262650-58270150 GCA_017654935.2 Phymorhynchus buccinoides | reverse complement strand
TTTCATTCCATGGTCCTCTATCATGCATGGACTTTCATTCCATGGTCCTCTATCATTCAAGGACTTTCATTCCATGGTCCTCTATCATGGATGACTTTCGTTTCATGGTCATCTATCATGCATGGACTTTCATTCCATGGTCCTCTATCATTCATGGACTTTCATTCCATGGTCCTCTATCATGCATGGACTTTCATTCCATGGTCCTCTATCATGCATGGACTTTCATTCCATGGTCCTCTATCATTCAAGGACTTTCATTCCATGGTCCTCTATCATGCAGGGACTTTCATTCCATGGTCCTCTATCATGCATGGACTTTCATTCCATGGTCCTCTATCATGCATGGACTTTCATTCCATGGTCCTCTATCATGCATGGACTTTCATTCCTTAGTCCTCTATCATGCTTGGACTTTCTCAATTGATTTTTAAAAAAAATATTTACAATATTCAATTGTAATGCTTCAAATGTTTTTGATCTTGCTTTACGTTATAATATGTTGTTGTTTGTGTTTGTGTCTGTGACAGCATCCACATTGCCTTTTATATTCTTTTTAAAATGACAATAAATGTAATTGATTGATTGATTAAGCGTATTAACTTTGTAGTAAACTATACAAGTACTATCAGTTAGGCCTATATTGATGAAATTTCTTTTCTTGTTAGGGCTACACCCTTCAAAACAGGACCTTTTGTTTTTTTAGTCCTGCATAATTCAGAACATTTTCTTTTCTTAAATAGCTCTACGCATGACAGCGACTGTCGTTCTAGAGGCGTGAACAATGCCACACAGTCGTTCCTTTTGCCCACACAATGCTAAACGTTTCGTTCCTTTTGCCCACACAATGCTAAACGTTTCGTTTCTTTTGCCTACACAATGCTAAACGTTTCGTTCCTTTTGCCCACACAATGCTAAACGTTTCGTTTCTTTTGCCTACACAATGCTAAACGTTTCGTTCCTTTTGCCCACACAATGCTAAACGTTTCGTTTCTTTTGCCTACACAATGCTAAACGTTTCGTTCCTTTTGCCCACACAATGCTAAACGTTTCGTTCCTTTTGCCCACACAATGCTAAACGTTTCGTTTCTTTTGCCTACACAATGCTAAACGTTTCGTTTCTTTTGCCCACACAATGCTAAACGTTTCGTTCCTTTTGCCCACACAATGCTAAACGTTTCGTTTCTTTTGCCTACACAATGCTAAACGTTTCGTTTCTTTTGCCTACACAATGCTAAACGTTTCGTTCCTTTTGCCCACACAATGCTAAACGTTTCGTTCCTTTTGCCCACACAATGCTAAACGTTTCGTTTCTTTTGCCCACACAATGCTAAACGTTTCGTTTCTTAGGCCAAGTCAATGCAGAAACTGTCATTCCTTAAATAGGAATAGGAAGGTCAAACCATTACGATCATTACGGTCAAGTTCGGAGGTTTGGATGATTTGACAAACTTTTGTCCTACTTCTTAACCAAATTATAATGAGATGCATACGTCACCACGAACTCAGCGGAAGTTGTCTTGGTCGTCAGGTCAGATTATTCAAGATGGCTGCACACAACAGCGCGATGATATGGATTTCAACGATCATTTAAACTGATATATTGATATACAAGCTTGTCTTCGACGTCAGCTATGGAAAATAATCACTTGACGTCACAAGGTGCCGGGAGGAGTTATCGTTTGAGTTTCGGGTTTACCGTCAGCAGGCCTATGTTCGTTCTTGACTTTCTAACTTTCTCTTCAGTCTTCGGCTTAGGTCTAGGGCAGGCCTACCGCGTTATCGCTAGATCAAACACCAGACTGGGAAAAATATTAATGATCAGCGATCAAAATAAGTTTAAAGATGGTGTGAAAGACACGTGTGTGCAAGGAGGATGAACCGAGAAACACACAGGAGATACTAGAGGATCGTGTGGAAAAGAAAGGAACACAGCTTCGGCTGAAAGATTTATTAGGTCTACCTTTGATTCTAACACAAACTATGCCTACAGATAATGTATTCTGACAACTTTGTCAGTTTGTGAATGGTAGGCTGTGCATGGAGTTGTCAAATATAGGCCTATATCAGTGCTATCTCTCTCTCTCTCTCTCTCTCTCTCTCTCTCTCTGGTGTTTGGGTGTGGATCATCAACTGTGGATGTGATCTGTAAATATTGGCATAATGTGTGTTCTTGCACAAAAGAAGGTATAGGCCTACATTTATTTTGAAGGGTACAAATAAAAGCTACAGTGCTGTACTACTACACTATAATATGCCTACATCAAGGCTATGTTTATTATGCAGGGGGGAATGAAAGATAGTGTGTTGACATTGACTTGTATTGACACAAAACAATGCAAGATTGCACATTAACATACTGACAACCAGTGATTGACATAGTGTGCAGCTAATTAACAATTATCAGCAGAAGTATTCCTACAGAACAGCTGTGGTGCTTACCCACAATGGGGAAGAAATGACATTTAAGTAAAAATTGTGACCATGTCAATCAATCACTCAGTTTATATTGCACTGATCAACATGTGCCCTAATGTTATGTGATAGTACTGATACCAATAAATAATTTGTATTTTTGATTTCGGATTTGTTCTTGAGAATCTTAAGTTATGGTTGTTTTGTAATGTCAAGAATTTACAACCACACACACACAAAAACAACAACAATAAAACAGTTGACAGTTTGTCTGCACATGCAACAACACACACACACACACACACACACACACTGACATACACATACACTCACACACAAACACAAACACACACACACACACACACACATATAAACACACTGACACACACACATACACACACACACACATACACGCACACATACCTGTGATGTTCCAAGGCCCTGGTCATAAACATTGACTGATTAAAATTGAAATGTCATGTTGTGTTTTTCACTGTCGGGACAAAATGTCTTTTTTTTATAACAAAGATCTATGAACTTTGTCTTACTGATTTCTGCAAGGGCATGGCATTGTCCTATTGGTTTCTCTTGTCTCAGGGCATTTTGTCATATCACCTTTCGATCCTCAG
This sequence comes from Phymorhynchus buccinoides, assembly GCA_017654935.2. Taxonomy (NCBI): domain Eukaryota; kingdom Metazoa; phylum Mollusca; class Gastropoda; order Neogastropoda; family Raphitomidae; genus Phymorhynchus; species Phymorhynchus buccinoides. The sequence continues at coordinate 58,267,106 of CM065694.1, read as the reverse complement.
TACATTACTAAACACACACACACGTGCGCGCGTATGCACACATGCGCACACACACACACCATAAAGGCATTATCCACTAGTCTAAACAACTTTTTTAAATAAAAAAAACCCTGCTACTATAGAAAGTGATTGACAGCTCATAACAACAACATAATTATACACTATACATTGTACTTTTCAAAGAATTCTCTGAATTTTGAGAAAAGTGAATGCAAAAAACAAATCTCAGCAGGGGCTTTAAGTTTGAAGAAAATGCTCTTTCCCCAAGTTTGAACAGTTCTACATGTTCCTTTCAAGAGCAACTGCTTTCTGATCACCATAAAGGGCTTTTAATCCACTGATTACACCAAGACACATCTCCTCAAAACCTATATTTTCAGAGAAAAATTATTTCCCTCCATTACCATGCCTGGCATACAGAACATAGAGAATGTGCCAAGTCTCTCTGTCCACTCATATTCTCTCTCATGACATTGTTACAAGTACTAAATTTATTCATACTTTGATACTGTTTCTTGCTTGGTCTTCACCATTTTGATGAATTAAATTAGCCTTGTTTTTGTATACTAGAATACATGTAGTTGTATCCAGTAAGTCTGTACTTCAGTCTTCCTTCCTCCCACCTACTTTTTCTCTCTTCGCCATAGAAAGTAAAAGTAAAAGGTTTAAATTGTTTGTTTGACTCACACCATGTTTCCTTGCACTCATTTTTGTTCCACCATCACTGGGATATATATGCATCTCTCCAAATTTTTAATGAAATATTTTGTTGTTAATTTTACTCAATGAATATCTCATTACTGCTAACTGTAACAAAACATTCACAAGTGTGTATGTATAGCCACAAAGCAATACTTATGTAGTGTGCTGAAACATTTGTACATGAGCCTTGGTTTGCATACATGTACACATTGAGTTGATGTTTGGCAGTGTTTTTAGTTAACAAACAAAGTGCATCTCAATAAAACATGAGTCTTGTTCGAAATACATAATTAGTCCATATATACACAACAATATAAATGTATCATTACTGTCATATCCCTGCTCTACTCCTCTTCCCTTTCATGTTTCTTGCTTTTGAGAAAATTAGAGATTTAATGTATCATAACTGTCATATCTCTGCTCTACTCCTCTGAAGAGATCAATCAAAGCAAATGTACACAAATTCTGCTGGTACATGGATCATTTATTTATAAATTGTCTAAGATATTGCTACCATATTCATACATCCTGATGTGACACTAATGTTTCTTTGTCTAATTAAATGTTCTCATCATACACATATTTCATTACATGGTACAGTATTCTTCTGTGACATGATCACACAAGGTGTGCACATGGTACTGATATATTATTTGTATGCTATTGCAACACATTCAAACACACACACACACACATGTATGGTCACACACACTCTCCCCTCTCTATCATTCTTCCTCTCTCTCACTTGTATGTGCATAGCATAGCATAGCATAAATGGGCACTATAGGCTATTTTGTTTAGCCTTTTGCCCACTAAATATGTTTTGATTTTGATTTTCATTTGGTTTGGCTTCATTCACTGATGACTACTAATGCATCTGTGTTTTATTCCTTTAAATCTGTATATTAACTGAATACATTTTATTTTGGAAAAACTTGTCTATGATATTTTTGAACACATATATGCATAAATAGAAACTGTAGTGTACGGGTTCATTTACCTATGAGTAACCCCCCACCCACCCCATACACACACACATCCTAGACATCAATATATTAAAGTAAAAGGGGTGGGTAGGTAGAAACTGACATCTAAACATTTCAGTCAGAATTAAGAAAAGGAGCAAGCAAGTAATTTGTGCCGCATACTGGTGCACCTGATTATAAGGTGCACCCCCAAACTTAACACAAAATTCAAATTTTGTGACACTATTTTCTTACTATATTATCAGTCACATTGTAAGGGGCGGGGGTCTCAGTCTGGGCAAAAAGCATCACTTTATAGTCCATAAACAGGGTATTCAACATCTTCTTCTTCTTCTGTGGTGGTGGCCAGCTTCTTTTTATAGAAGTAAATGCACACACTTTACTTTTTGACACAAACACACATACAGAGGTGCACATGATACTAATTAAGTAATATTTTTATACATGATTATCAGTCTCAAACACACACATATTTTTTTTTACAGACACACACCATAGACGTTTTGTTTTTTGTGCTGTGAGTCTTGTTGAGGTGCACACCCTTTGGCTTTGATTTCAGACCAACGCATGCAAAAATGGATTGTCACAAACAAACATGCGTCCAAATTCTGTTTGTCTGCAGAAGCAAAACAGCTTTTCATAACCAAATGTCCCGAACCCAGACAGTAAATGAACAGTCGGACTATGCGCCGAGACTTGTGTACGCTCGAAACTGGTCCATTGTACGCAAATCTCTCTGTCGTTCTTCGTAGCTAAAATAGATATAGACGCTAATACAAACACTTCCTTTCACGAAGAAGAGCGCTCTTGATTTCAATCAATCAGAAACCAATCAGAAAAAAGGCGTGCCAGGTTCGGAGAACATGTTGTCCGAACTCCAAAAAAAAAAACCATTGAACGAAGGGTATTGTCATCCCACTCGAACTAGGTTTGTCAAACCTAGATCGACTATTGATTAAGACAGCTCAAGGAGGATGAACGAACTCTTGAACGAACGATCAAGAGTTCGTACGAACGCCTGCGCGAACCAGGATCGTGATCCAAATGAATGGCCTATTAAGTAAGGGGCCTTTAGAAGCTGAGAGAACAGTAATGCGTGCGACCACTTTCATTTGTTTTATTATTACTAGTGTTAACAATGCAGATTTCTCCTGTCCGTAGTTTCACGAGCTACGTCGGACACTAGGAAGCTTTAGGGCTTACACAACATTAACATTCTTTAGCGCCTAGCTGTTTCCGGTCGGGTTTGGCCCCGGTGACCGCTACGGTACCTGGAATTGGCTTACCTGGATACTGTGAAAACAAAGGTCTTATGGTCCACACACACACACACACACACCACACACAAACACACACAGACATTTTAATCATTTTATTTTTGCTTTGTTTTTGCTTTTCCACACACACTTTGCCCCAAATTAGTTTTTTCTAATTATTGAGTATTTTCCGCATTACGCTCAACCTCTCAAGTTCACTGTAATGTCCCACTGAGACGGGGCGTGACAGTGACCAAGAAATTATTGAAGACTATATTGAAGCGCAGCAGCACAGCGCTAAGATTTTCGGATGAGACGATAAACCGAGGTCCCGTGTGCCCATGCAGTCACATAGGGCATAACGCTAAACCCAAAAAGTTGTCATTTGGACAAAGCTATACACCCTTACCCCACCCCCCCCCTCCCCCCCCCCTTTTCGTTCCTCAATCAGTCACACACTAATCGCATATGCATTTTTTTTAATAATTGGGTGGCGCGCTTCTGGCTGCGACGCGCTCTCCGCCAGGTGGGAAGCAACCTGAATTTCACAGAGACGCCTCTGTGACTATAAAGTACCAAATACCACGGGACTTCTTTGCTATAACCCTAAATACCTATTTGTTGCTAGTGACTCTGTGTGCGGTGGAGCGGAGCACGAAATCTATGACGTCAACACCCATTCAACACCGTGCTTGTCTGCACCCTCTGCGCATGCGCAAACTAGGGCTTAGTCCCGCAGCTGGTGTGCAAAATCAAATGCTTTGTTTTCAAATTTTGCGTTTTGTGCGAATTAAACTTCTGTTTAACGCGTGCTATGTACAGAAAAGTATTTCAAACGTTGGGGTTACAATCTTTGATTCATTTATTGCTCTTTATGTAATATAATTTTCTGCGGATTCTTAGGAGAAGACTTGCTTGATGGTGTAGTTTTTTCACGTCCAATTAGGCGTTGCCTCTTTATGGACAAATATGACTGTGCATGTGAGAAACTCTTACCTGGAAAAACGCTATACATTTTTGGCTCACTCGTGTTAATTCGTCGGAGTCTATAGTATGATCATGTCCTGGTCCAATCCTCCAAAACATTCAGGAGCCCTCTTCCTACGTTGGCACTGATTTTCTCGGGAAATAGAAGGCGTACATTGTTCAATCCTCTCACTTCGCACACATATAGATGTCTATTGCAAGTTTTTTCAAACAACTAATGATTTTGAATAATTAAATACTTTAAAACAACACTGTAAACAGATCACAAAACATAAAACATTTTAGATTAGTGCGAACAGAGCAACACGACGACGAAAATTGTGTTTTTACGTCCTATTGGTCTGAATCAGACACATATGGAACATTTAATGTAAATACAAATAGGTGGAAAAAAAAACAATACTGGGGCAATGCATCGGAGCGAGTACTAAAACCAGTAAAGTCCCGATTTTAAAATTTAATAGCAGATAGGTGAGCGGTAACCCCACGCCTCGTTTTAAACCTCATCGGCTGTGTACCGCCACG
>CM065694.1:58239666-58262150 GCA_017654935.2 Phymorhynchus buccinoides | reverse complement strand
TACACTGGTTCACACTCCATTTAACAATCACACTGGTTCACAGTCCATAAGTCACACTTGTTCATAATCCATAACAATCACACTGGTTCACAATCCATTTAACAATCACACTGGTTCACAATCCATTTAACAATCACACTGATTCACAATCCACAACAATCACACTGATTCATAATCCATAACAATCACACTGATTCATAATCCATAACAATCACACTGGTTCACAATCCATAACAATCACACTGGTTCACAATCCATTTAACAATCACACTGGTTCACAATCCATTTAACAATCACACTGGTTCACAGTCCATTTAACAATCACACTGGTTCACAGTCCATTTATTGATTTAACAATCACACTGGTTCACAGTCCATTTAACAATCACACTGGTTCACAATCCATTTAACAATCACACTGGTTCACAGTCCATTTATTGATTTAACAATCACACTGGTTCACAGTCCATTTATTGATTTAACAATCACACTGGTTCACAATCCATTTAACAATCACACTGGTTCACAATCCATAGCAATCACACTGGTTCACAATCCATTTAACAATAACACTGGTTCACAATCCATTTAACAATCACACTGGTTCACAATCCATAACAATCACACTGGTTCACAATCCATTTAACAATCACACTGGTTCACAATCCATTTAACAATCACACTGGTTCACAATCCATAGCAATCACACTGGTACACAATCCATAAGTCACATTGGTTCATAATCCATAACAATCACACTGATTCATAATCCATAACAATCACACTGATTCACAATCCATAACAATCACACTGATTCACAATCCATTTAACAATCACACTGATTCATAATCCATAACAATCACACTGATTCATAATCCATAACAATCACACTGATTCATAATCCATAACAATCACACTGATTCATAATCCATAACAATCACACTGATTCATAATCCATTTAACAATCACACTGATTCATAATCCATTTAACAATCACACTGATTCATAATCCATAACAATCACACTGATTCATAATCCATAACAATCACACTGATTCATAATCCATAACAATCACATTGATTCAGTCCATTTAACAATCACACTGATTCATAATCCATAACAATCACACTGATTCATAATCCATAACAATCACACTGATTCATAATCCATAACAATCACACCGATTCATAATCCATAACAATCACACTGATTCATAATCCACAACAATCACACTGATTCATAATCCATGATTCAACAATCACACTGATTCATAATCCATAACAATCACATTGATTCAGTCCATTTAACAATCACACTGATTCATAATCCATAACAATCACACTGATTCATAATCCATAACAATCACACTGATTCATAATCCATAACAATCACACTGATTCATAATCCATAACAATCACACTGATTCATAATCCATAACAATCACACTGATTCATAATCCATAACAATCACACCGATTCATAATCCATAACAATCACACTGATTCATAATCCATAACAATCACATTGATTCAGTCCATTTAACAATCACACTGATTCATAATCCATAACAATCACACTGATTCATAATCCATAACAATCACACTGATTCATAATCCATAACAATCACACCGATTCATAATCCATAACAATCACACTGATTCATAATCCACAACAATCACATTGATTCACAGTCCATTTAACAATCACACTGATTCATAATCCATAACAATCACACTGATTCAGTCCATTTAACAATCACACTGGTTCACAGTCCATTTAACAATCACACTGGTTTACAATCCATAATCACACTGGTTCACAATCACATTCACAGTCTTGGGGGATGTGGAATTAATTCAAACACAAAAGGTGAGGATCCAAAGGTTAACCAATAAGTATTCAAAACACTGAAACAGACTGCAATGTCACTGGAACATACAACAAATAAAAAAGCACACAACAACAAGTGTAAAGTGACGCTATTTTATTCACAAGAGACAACACCACAACTGGATATTTCAAGGATGCGCCTTTATCAACATAAACACACAAGAAAACAGCAAAGATAGCAAAGGAGCACAAAACAATACGTCCCCTCCACAATCCAATCTGTGAATGATACAGTCAACTTGAAACCATTCATTGCAAGACACTGATGGGTCAGTAGTCACAAGCTATGTGTGTCCTTACTAATAATACTATTTCAAATTCATTCTCACTGCTAAACCAGCAGTCACAGATCACGACTGGCTATAGGTTACAAGCCCTTTGCCCTCGTTAGTGAACATTTCTTTGTTCAGAACTTGATTGTCTTAACTCATTCAACACTGGCCGATTGCTTCCCTTCACAACCGTTCAACACGAGAGTACGCGATAGCGTACATAGTGTTTAAACATTCACACTTCACAACTCAGCAAACCCATGCAACCCAAACTGGTATAAAAGTATTCCTCTAGGGTCCCTTAATAGATTTCAACCAATGAAATGACTTCCAGTCTATTTTAACCCTTTCACTGCCAGCCATCTTTGATCCAAAAATGTCCATTAAACTTACTTTGGATACAAACAAAGATTTTGTCTGCAATATTGTGGGGTTTCTCTGTAACACGTTTAGAATAGGGTCAATCCTCACTGCCCAAATTTAGGAACACAATGTCATCGAATAACAGACCCTGATTTCAAGGGTTTGAGTGACATGGGTGTTAAATCATTGTGGTGCAGAAAATGCGACATTGGCGGTGAAAGGGTTAAGGCCAGCAATGAAGGAAAACGAGTCACTACCCCTCTTTGTCATGCTGTTTTGCAAATGGAACTTTAACACACATTAGTTTTTATTATTATAAACAAGAGGCAAAGCCTTCAAGGCTCACTCGGGGGGTGGGGAGTGAGTACAAGATTGCAAAAAAATACTGACAGAGATTGAGGATCGTAAACATGTCACATGAGGGGGGATGCTTAAATACAAGATTGCCAACAAAAAAATGACTTTGAGATTGAGGGTCGTAAACATTGAGGGGGGGGGGGGGTGGGGGGTTTAAAACACAAGATCGCCAACAAATAATAATTTTGAGATTGAGGGTAGTAAACATGAGGGGGGTGCTTAAAGTACAAGATTGTTTGTTATCTGTTTACAGTGTTGTTTTAAGTATTTAATTATTCAAATCATTATTGCTTGAAAGCTGGCATAAACATCTATGTGTATGCAAAGTTTGAACAACGTACGCTTTTTATTTCCCGAGAAAATGCCAACATTAAAGTTTGGAGATTGGACCACGGACGCAACACACACACACATACATACACACAACCGAACAACTATCATACTATAGACTCACTTCGTGTTAACGAAGTTAACATTCATAAACACGAGTGAGCCAATAATGCCTCAAATTTTCAGAACTGTACCGTTGAGCATTCTTTTTAAATATTTGTTATGTAATGATGCAAACTCGCCAAGTGTTGAACGGCTGTGCAAAGCATACATGTAATCTATCGCATACCCTCATGCAGAGAGAGTTAATGGCCCGTGGATATATTGATGACATTGGTGTATAACTAACATTAAACTTTACAATTCAAGTAGGTCCAAATTGGTAGAAAACATGGCTAATTCTTTATCAGTGTGATTTTAAAGGCATTTACATATGGTGCATTGACGGTATCATGGGACAAACTATTCCATACATGTATTATTCTGAATTGTAAAAAATGAATGGAATTGTCGGGTAGTGGTTTGTGTTTTGGTTAGTTTACAAATGTGACCTCTTGTAGCATTATTGCTGGATAATTCAAAGAGTTGAGGAATCATATAATTTATGCATAATCTTAAAAACTTCTATCATGGCACCTCTCATTCTCCTATATTATAACTAGGTAACTTCAATCACTTTAGATGATCTTCATAATTAAGGTAACGAGTACCAATTATACACCCTGTGTCACTTAAGACATGCAGCATAACGCGCTGACCAGCAACTGTATCCCAATCACCATAGAAGCATTTTTATTTGTATGATCTGAAAGTTAACCACCACACATTTTGGCTTTTGGTCCTTCAATGTCACGAGACTCGAAGTTGAATGTATGCAATACATGCAGCATATACTATACTGCTCAAAAGTTGCTAAGGATATTATTTTAAACATGCAAAATTATTAAAGATAAACATAAGCCATTATTTTTTTACGTTATTTAGTTCAATTAACATTTCAATTTTTAAAAAAACGAGGTCCCAGAATAATTTGATTAGCTTACCTCATGGAAAGTTTGTGACACCCCATCAAAATGCATAAAGCAACCGAATGGAGCAACATTTTCTTTTTCAGATTTGTTGCGGCAAGAAAAGTCGGCTGCTAACGGAACATTGTTCTATCGGACTGAGGTCTCTGGATTGGGCAGCCTACCTCATATGTACAATGATCTTTTGCTGCATGTATTGTAAACAGCCCTTGCTCCATGAAAAGGTGCATTATCATCCATGAAGATGACGTCATCTCGGGTCGTACCAGCAGAAAGTGTGACGTAGACATTGATGAACTCATATCTGTAGTGAGCAGCTATCGCATCAGGGATTCCTTTTGAAGAATTTGTGACACTGTTTTCCCGACCATGCTGATACAGACGCAAACTGTCAAAGACCCACCCCAAGATCTGCCACACACTCTGACTCACGTTTCCTGGTAATGCTTTCCTGAGAACCTCCACACCCTGGCAAGACCATCCGTGAAATTAAGACAGATCTGATCCTGAACTCGGTGAAGAGAATTCATGTCCAGTCTCATAATGTCCAGATGACATGGTTCTGGGCTCTCAAAAGACAGCGCTGCTCATGAGCTGGAAGGACCAGGATGCCCAAACATGCCCAGGGGGAGTGAAGGCAGCATCATGGAGTCCGTTCCTCACAGTTTGGGTGGAAATGTTCCGCAATGAGGCATTCAGCAAATCAAAATGCTGCGAAATAGCAATTTTTGCAGGCCTGAAAAAAGCAGAAAAACACCATTTTTATTACCAGTCACCCAAATCCTGCCACCTTCACGACGTGTATCAACAGTACCAACCTCAGGGCAGTGAATCCAAGCTCTGGAAGCTATGCATTGTGATAATCCAAACACTAATGACACGAAGAGTCTGTGTACAACTGTTCTCCAGCATACCAACACAGAAAGACAACTCTTTGCGTGTCAAATGACGTCATTATCTCACTTCCGGCATGAAACTTTGTGTCTTGTACGACCTATGCGATTTGAGCAAGAAATGTTGATTCTGACAATTTTACTCACTTTTATGTTTTCACTCCATTTCAGCGAAATGACACTTTTTGGGGGTGGCACTCGAAATTCATGTGATGCACGTGAACAGGAAGTTGGATAAAACAAATTTGAGTGAGCTTGTGTTCACGGATGATTGCTCTTTCCCGTTCATGTAATTTTTATTGCTTACAATTAAAGCACCTTTTAGCAATCAAGGTTATAAAAGTCTATCCTTAGCAAATTTTGAGCAGTCTATATATATACAAGTCAGTTTCACGACCTGAATATTCACCAGCAGTCAATCAAGGCAGCCAACTCTGACTATCCAAGGGAGACTACTTGTTGTAGTGGGCATGGCGGTCCTTGTTGTGCTGCCTATCCAAGGGAGACTACTTGCTGTGGTCGGAGTGGCGCTCCTTGTTGTACAGCTGGACGCTCTCCCCTCGCTGCACGGCCTTCTTGCCGGAGTAGACGTAGACGACGCACAGACCCATGGTGGTGAGTGCCATCATGATGTTCACCCTGATGCGAAACACGTCCTTGGCCTTCTTCATCTTGGTCTCCCTGGAACAGAAACCATCATGGAGTTCACCCTGATGCCAAACACGTCCTTGGCCTTCTTCATCTTGGTCTCCCTGGAACAGAAACCATCATGGAGTTCACCCTGATGCCAAACACATCCTTCTTCATCTTGGTCTGCCTGGAACAGAAACCATCATGGAGTTCACCCTGATGCCAAACACGTCCTTCTTCATCTCGGTCTGCCTGGAACAGAAACCATCATGGAGTTCACCCTGATGCCAAACACGTCCTTCTTCATCTCGGTCTGCCTGGAACAGAAACCATCATGGAGTTCACCCTGATGCCAAACACGTCCTTGGCCTTCTTCATCTTGGTCTGCCTGGAACAGAAACCATCATGGAGTTCACCCTGATGCCAAACACGTCCTTCTTCATCTTGGTCTGCCTGGAACAGAAACCATGATGTTGACCCTGATGCCAAACACGTCCTTGGCCTTCTTCATCTTGGTCTCCCTGGAACAGAAACCATCATGGAGTTCACCCTGATGCCAAACACATCCTTCTTCATCTTGGTCTGCCTGGAACAGAAACCATCATGGAGTTCACCCTGATGCCAAACACGTCCTTCTTCATCTTGGTCTGCCTGGAACAGAAACCATCATGGAGTTCACCCTGATGCCAAACACATCCTTCTTCATCTTGGTCTGCCTGGAACAGAAACCATGATGTTCACCCTGATGCCAAACACGTCCTTCTTCATCTCGGTCTGCCTGGAACAGAAACCATCATGGAGTTCACCCTGATGCCAAACACGTCCTTCTTCATCTCGGTCTGCCTGGAACAGATACCATGCATTTTGAACGCGTTTAAGAATCTTGCAGCAACAAAAATAGTTGAAATAGTCAAATTGCACCCCCCCCCCCCCCTCTCCTCTCCAGTTGGCACTGGATGTTTTCCAGCAGCCTACTGACCCTCCAGACTGCAATACTAGCAGCCAGTGTGACGTGTCCCTGTCAGGCATTCACATTGCTTCATTAATGTAAAATGATGTGCTTTTAATTATTTATAATGAATTATTTGGAGATATCCCTCTCACTTTACTATTGCACTCACTTCAGACTCATTGTAAACCAATGATAAAAGCCACATTGTAAACCAATGATAAAAGCCACATTGTAAACCAATGATAAAAGCCACATTGTAAACCAATGATAAAAGCCACATTGTAAACCAATGATAAAAGCCACATTGTAAACCAATGATAAAAGCCACATTGTAAACCAATGATAAAAGCCACATTGTAAACCAATGATAAAAGCCACATTGTAAACCAATGATAAAAGCCATTGCAGGTATTCCTTGCTTAATGATAGTCAATGATTGCTCACACCACACAGATAGAATGACACAATGAGTTATTTCTAATTCTATCATCACCCATCTCCACCACCATCAGCATAACAGGCGCATGAGACACTGACATCTTCATTTCCATTCTGACTGGAAGTCATCCACGGGTCTTCATTATCATCTCCTTATCACAGTAACAAAAATGAGGAATATTTTATCAAAAGAAGACCTCTAAAGTCTCTATACATGTTGAAGTAGTGTAAGGGAGATAATTTAAACAAAGCCATATCAGAACAAGACAGGCTGCTCTTTTGGTCAACAGGTTGTCGGTAAAGGTCAAGATGTGCCACCCCCCCTACATTTCTCGGTTAATTGTATTTTTCCGTTTTTGCCTTTCTTACCAAACATAAAGCTGTATTTTATTAACCTTTTTAGCTAATAACCTTTTTGGAATACTAACCCTATCCCTAACCCTAGCCCTAACCCTACCCCCCACCCTATAAGACAGAAAAACGCAACGAACCACAACTGTGACAATTCGCGGTGTACTGCATACATAGTAGGGTTAGGTTTAGGGCTAGGGTTAGTATTCCACAAAGAGAATTAGCTGAAAATGTTCCTAAAATACAGCTTTATGTATGGTAAGAATGGCAAAAACGGAAAAATACAATTAAGCAAGAAATGCAGGGGGGGTGGCACATCTTTACCTTTACCCAGATTGTCTTCGTACAGGTGAAAATGTGGATTTTGCCACAGAGAATAGCATGACACACGCTGATCAATGCAACGACACATTTTATTTTCAGTGTCAAGAACAGTGTTGAATGATTGACAACAGTCAGGTGATCGATGTAGAAGAATGTCACACAACTGTGCTGCCACTGACTGACTCACGTCACTTCGTCCGGCACATCGGCAAGGGTGGGGAAGCGCTTGGTCCACACCAGGATCTTCTTGTCAAACGGGGTGGTGTGATGTAAACCTGAAAAACAACAGTATTTGTAGCATTGCGCAAGCAACAATCTTACACAAATCTTAACACATTAACACAGCTATTACAACATGTATTAGTAAAGGCAACAAAATGCTGGGCATAATTAAAAGAACTTTTATTGGGTTTGATAATATAGTATTTTTAAAACTATATAAAAGCTTGGTCAGACCTAATCTAGAATATGGAAATCAGGTGGAGTCCGTTTTTAAAAAGGCAATCAGCAGCATTAGAAAGGGTCCAACGACGAGCAACAAAATTAGTTAAAGGCGTCACCTTGATTACCAACATAAGACTAAGGAAATTGAAATTACCATCTCAGAAATATAGAAACATTCATGGGGATCTGATAAACACATACACATTTTTTTCACAGTGATAACAATACTAATACATCTTTGTTCTAGCTAACAACTGACAGAAGAACCTGTAACAGTGATTTAAAAATACTAACCCAGTACAGCCTGACAGAAGAACCCGTAACAGTGATTTAAAAATACTAACCCAGTATAGCCTGACAGAAGAACCTGTAACACTAACAGTGATTTAAAAATACTAACCCAGTATAGCCTGACAGAAGAACCTGTAACAGTGATTTAAAAATACTAACCCAGTATAGCCGAACTAATATTAGAAAACATTTCTTTTCTAACAGAGTAACAAAGTTTTGGAATACTCTTCCTGTACATATTAAACGAGCGCAGAATCTAACACAATTCAAAAACCTCCTTGGTGGATACACCAACATATCAAAACTACAATACGAGCATGACTGAAAGGCAGATTTGCCGAAAACAAAATACAAAAACCTCTCAGCTGTGCGAAAGTTCAAACAAAAATGACAGGACAGTGAAGAGGCCGCGAGGCCTAATGTCCTAACTACCTGACCTGACCTGACCTGATAGCCAAACTAATATTATAAAACAAATTTTTTCTAACAGAGTAACAAAGTTTTGGAATACACTTCCTGCACATATTAAACGAGCACAAAATCTAACACAATTCAAAAATCTCCTTGAAAAATACACCACCATCTCAAAACTGCAATATGCGCATGACTAAAACAGTAAAAGGCAGATTTGCCAAAAACAAAATATAAAAACCTCTCAGCTGTGCAAAAACATGTTGTGGAGAATGGGGAAGACTCAAAAGTATACTGGCTCTGTGTGTTACCTAATTTTGTATACTTTGTACCAATGTGGGAGGGGGCGGATTGAAGTGGATGGGGAAGAATGGTTGGGGATGAACTTTGCATTTACTATTACTTTTTGTGTGTGTGTGTATACCTTGATTTTTGTTCTCTGTTCCTTTTGTTTTGCTCAAATGCATGGATAGTTTGTTTTCTGTTGCCCTTGTATCATGAGACCACAATGTAATTTCTCTTGTTGAGATAATATAGTGATTTTGACTTTGACACACATACAGTACACACATATTTAGGCTGCCCACAAAAAGTTAGGGAACACTTTCAAAATACACGTGTTTTGGTTATTTGCTCATAGATTAAAAAAGCTTTGTATCTAGTGTGGAGGGAGGGGGCAGGTGGAGGAGTTATAGCTTTTTTTTTTTTTTAAGGCTTCCACCATGGCTGATATTACTACCACGGATGGAAGCAGGTTCCACTCAGCAATGGTCCGAGGGCAGTACAGGGTCCTGCATGCTGGCAGTTGGTACACCTCAGCATGCAGGTGTCGAGCATAGCAGATCAAGTGGGAGAGCAGGGGGTGGCTTCCTGGAAGAGTTGATGACCACCTCACCATGGTGATGTTTGAAGAAGGTGGTGAGGCAGCCTTCCTTCGTCGTTCAGCAAGTGGAAACCAGTTGGTTGTACATTTTCTCCACACTGGACGTTTGTCGATGCCGGGCGACAACCCATCGTGCTGCCCTTTGCTGCACTGCCTTGATCCTGTTGCAGTTTTTGATGGTGTGGGGATCGCACACACTGCTGGGGTATTCTAGCGTCGGTCTGACCAGGGCTTGGAAGGCTCTCTCTTTGATCTCGATGCTCCAGACCTTTACTGTTCTTCGGATGAAGCCTAGGGTCTTGTTGGCTTTGTTTACAATGTTTATGTGAGAATCCCAGCGTAGGTCATGGGATAAGGTGACACCCAAGTATTTGATCTCATCGGTGTAGGTGAGGGTGTGCCCATGAAGGTAGTAACTGCCCTGTGTGGGATTCCTCTTCTGTGAGAATCATATCGACTGGCATTTCTCAGGGTGAAAAGACATGAGCCAGTGCGTTTCCCAGTCTGCCAAGATCCTGCTGCAGGGCTTGCTGGTCAGTGGGAGAGGTGACAGGTTTGTGGCAGAGCGTGTCATCTGCGAAGAGGCGTGATGAAGCTGAGTTATTGGGGCAGGTTCTTTATGTACAGCAAAAACAGGGTGGGTCCCAGGACGGATCCTTGGGGCACTCCCGATTCAACTGGCACAAATCCTGATAAGGCCCCCTCAACCCCAACTGCCTGCCTGTCTGCGTGGTGACTCAGTTTATGGACAAGTAGAGAGTGGGACACCTTATCGGAGGCCTTGGAAAAGTCCATGACGAGAGCGTCAGTTTGCCCTTCTCCAAGTCGTCAGCGAGTTCATCCACTAGACCAATCAACTGGCTTTCACAGTGTACTTTGAAAGTGTTCCCTTACTTTTTGTGGGCAGCTTATATGTACACACACCATGACACAGCACTAAATCAAACACTTTTGATGCCTACCAAAGTACCATATGAAGGTCAATATGCACGATTGGGAGACATATATATGCTCACAAGACACTTGCTCACAAGCCATTTGCTCACAAGACACTTGCTCACAAGCCATTTGCTCACAACACTTGCTCACAACTTTAACGAAAAAGATGACAAATGCTCACAAGACAACATTTTATTACATGAAGTGTTGTGAATAAGAAAACAATAACTATGCATGCACACTTTCAATCATGCTCACCCCCCCCCCCCCTTCCCCCATATTCCTCCCCCTCCCCCCTCATCTTTGTCTCTCTCCACCAGTCACCTTCCTACTTGCATTCATAATGGGCGGGGGATGGTTGGGGGTGCTGGTGAAGTGGGGAGGGTGTTCATGGGGGGGAGGGGGGCTGGAGGGGGGGGGCGGGGGGATGGTTGGGGTGTGTGGGTGAGGTGGGGGGGGTGTTCACAGAGAAGAATGAATGCTTTTGTTTTTGTTGTGGGTCCCGAGATTTACCAAAACGGACCTACAATGGTTGAACCACAGATTAAGAACCTCTCTGGTTGAACTAAGTAGGTTTTCAGTTTGTTTTTCTTTTTTGTCCTTTGCCGAAATTTGATCGCAAAGGAGTATGTTTTCGTTCGGGTTTGTGTCCTTTTTTTGTTTGTTTGTTTGTTGTTCTTTTCTGTCTGTCCCAAGGATCTCCCGAACCGCTTGACCGAATCGCTTCAAATTTTGTGTGGTGGTGTGTCCCCATGAGAGGAAGGCATCCGCGCAAATCTTTTCGCCGTCCTGACCTTGAAAACCGAAAATCGTCAAGGGGCCATAACTTCCACACCGTAGGTCCTAGAGTCTTGAAACTTGGCATGGAGGTACTTTCACTTATGGTCGTTCTGATGATGGCATACTGATGAAGGTCAAGGTCAAGATCAGGGAGATCGGTACGCCTTGAAAGTGGTAGGGGTCTACTCTAACAATTGGGTTTTTCTGTCCCAGGCATATCTTCCAAACCGCTTGACCGAATTGTTGCCAATTTTGTGTGGTGGCGTGTCACCATGAGAGGAAGGCATCCGTGCATAAATTATCACCGTCATGACCTTGACCTTGGTGTATGACCTTGAAAACCGAAAATCTCTAAGGGGCTATAATGTCCACACCGTTGGTCTTAGAGCCTTCAAACTTGGCATGTAGGTACTTTGGCTTATGGCCGTTCTGATGATTGCATACCGATCAAGGTCAAGGTCAGGGAGATCGGTAGGCCTTGAAAGTGGTAGGGGTCTAAAAATTGGGTTTTCAGCCACAAAAGTAAAAATATAATATTTCGCGGACCCAGCGAAACCGGTACTCAGCGTTACCGGTACTTGGCGTTACCTGTACTAGGCATTACTGGTACCCGGCGTTGCGCTAGTATATAATATACACATTAGTTCATAGGTGAGGTTAGGTTAGGATATAGGGACTAAACATAGCCGTTGCGTTAGACTTTCAAACATCCCATCCTTAATAATATCATTTAATGATTTATAAATACTAGCGCAACGCCGGGTACCCGTAACGCCTAGAAACGGCAACGCCTAGTAACGGTAACGCTGAGTACAGCAAATTTGAAGCGATTCGGTTAAGAAACGGCAGAGTTATAAGGCCTCGTTTCTCGTTGCCGCTGCTCTGAGAGTGACACGCTCTCCCTAGTAACGGTAACGCATAGTAACGGTAACGCCAAGTACTGGTAACGATGAGTACAGCAAATTTGAACTTGAAGCGATTCGGTTAAGAAACGGCGGAGTTAAAAGGCCCTGTTTCCCGTTGGCTCTGCTCTGAGAGTACGCGCTCTCCCAATTCTCTTCAAATTTGCTGCCAGGCTTTGCCCCGGCCACAGCAAGCCTGACAGCAAATTTGAAGCGATTCGGTTAAGAAACGGCGGAGTTATTTGTGAAAAGGTGAAGCGGCGTATATCGCGCGCGTTTATGAATCGATTCGCTTCCAGTTTGGCACATCGATAGTCACCATCCCCGGTCATCTACCTTCCAAATTCGAAGGCAATCGGTCCAGAAATACGGGCGCCGAGAGGCCGGCGGATACGCGTTTCGCGCATTTGCCAAACCGCGCAAATGACACGGCCGCCTCTGTTGCCGTTGCTATCGCCCCGTTAGGGCTCACAGCAAATTTGAAGTGATTCGGTCGAAAACCGGCGGAGTTATAAGGCCCGTTTTGTGTTTCACACACACTTGGCTTTTAATATAAAGATACAAGGTTTATCGTGCACCCAGGTTTTAGATAATCATTCATCATTCTCCGACGACAACCAGATTTACTCGTCTGCAGATCCTTCTCTGCTTCCATCCATTATTCAACGTACACAATCATGCATTGCTGACATTAAATCATGGATGACTAACAACAAGCTCCAACTGAACAAAGGTAAAACAGAAATGATTTTCATTGTACCCAAGAAACTCTTGTCAGCAAACTCTGTCCCCACTTCCATCCAGTTAGAAAACTCTCTTATCCACACTTCTACCACTGTACGCAATCTTGGCGTCACACTTGATCAGACTCTCTCCTTCCAAAACCAGATTTCCTCTGTCTGTCGTGCTTGTTACTTAGAACTTCGGCGCATTGGATCTGTAAGACATCTTCTTTCCGAGGAAGCTACAAAAACTCTCATCTCTGCCTTCGTACTCTCCAGACTAGATTACTGTAATTCCCTTCTTGCTGGCTGCCCACAAACTGTTCTCGCTAAACTTTAAAAAATTCAAAACAATGCTGCTCGCCTTGTACTGAGGTGCTCCAAACTCTCTCATTCTACCCCTATGCTTGAATCTCTTCACTGGCTTCCTGTTGGAAAGCGTATCGACTACAAGCTCTCTCTGCTCTGTTACAAGTCCCTGAATGGTCTTGCTCCTTCTTATCTCACTGATCTCCTGAACCTTTACACACCTCTTAGACAGTTACGCTCCTCTTCTGACACTTCTCTCCTCCAGATCCCTCGTTACCGCACCAGGACTCTCGGTGAACGTTCCTTCTCTTTTCAGGCCTCCTCTACTTGGAACAAACTCCCTCTTCCTCTCCGTTCTGCCAACTCCCTTTTGTGACGAGGTAATGGGTTAAAAGGCTAAGTCCCTAGGGAAGACTTTAGAAAATTTGCCTTTAGCCCACTTCTCTAGGGTATGGGAGATGAGCAACTTTCCCGGCCCCTTTTCATCTAATAAATTTATATTTGTGCCCGGGTTCTGGCTCGTATGATTGTAAGAAATACAAGTGGTTGAATTGCTCTAAATGGCAGACAGAGAGAAGTAGGGTTTTACATGAAATTACAAGACTCCCACTCTCATCAGTCTGACCAAAGGGTTCAGGATTATTTGACACTTGTATTTTATTTACTCCCAAAATCTGCATAAGATTATGCAACAATAATAATAAAGCAGCTCAATGGCGCCAAAACAAAATATGGATAAAAAAAACAATGGAATCCGAAAGGATTTATAAGACTTTTGTCTTTCTATAAGGTTCGCCCCATGCCGGAAGGGTTACTAATTATCTTCAGTGTCCGTAGGAAAGTTCCAGTGATTTGCACGGTTTTATAAACTTAGCTCTTGGCAAGTTCCTCCGTAGTGATCGGCGAATGCTGGTGTGGCTGGGCTTGCTCGTCAGATGAGAGTAGCTCCCAGTCGTTCCGGTTACGGCTTCGCGGGATGGCGCGGTTCAGGCGTGGTCTCCTCGCGGATTCTGGGTGCGGGTCGTCTTGGCGACGGTCCCGTCTTGGTGCTTGGTGGAGTCCGGGATGATCGTCCGGCCCACGATGCCCTGCTGATAATCACAGGAGAAGGTGGATGTAGATCTCTATGGCTTAGAGACAAGGGGCTTCAGTCGGCAGGGAATTAGTGAATCCCAACCGGCTAGAAGGCTTCCCTTGTACAATAGCACTAGTTAATCAATAAACTGAATTTCAGTTAACAAACTGAGATCAGTAAAACATAAAAGGTGATCAATCCAACATCACTCTCCATCCAACACCTGGAAAGGAATGGTATCATAAAGTGCAAGATTGCGGCCCATAGGTTTCCTACTAAAAATAGACAAAAGGGTTAGTAGGCATAAACTCCGGTTCTGGTACCAAAAGTGTTCAAGTCAAAAACACACACACACACAAATAATCAGTGCACATAAATAGAACAGAATGTTTACCACTTCTTTTCAATAACATATCTATCTACTCCTTATTCATCATTGAACATAGGATCTAGATCAAAACTAGGGTCAAACAAACAACCAGTCTCAATCACCAGTCATCAATAAGACTTACTAGGTGGGCTATTCTGGCTGGGAGAGGTGTTGCTCTAGTCAGTTTCAGCGTCTTGTGTGAAAAACTTTTTCTCACTACGCCAATTATAGCCTTCACTTTCAAACAATGAAAGCCTGTCATTGGTTTATAGCAGTCGACACGTCACAAGATGATGTTCAAAATGTACAGAACAATCACGCGCCTATTACATCCTTATCACGTGCCGACATTCAAATCCTTCTCGTGCTCGGAAAGGCAAAACCGTCTTCAAAGGGAATTGACCGTGGTTGTCACTTTCTCATGATTGGAAAGGACGAGGTGTCTTACAAAGGGTGCCGACTGTGGACATCACTATCTCGTGATGAGACGGTAGATAAGAGAGGGGGGGGGGGGGGAAGGGAGATAACCTCGGTAGGGGTTACATGCTGACAGGGACGGGTAGATCGGCTTCAAAGAGACCACTCCCTTAATCGGCTTCTTTAGATGGTGGGTGGCAATTAACGTGGCGGCCGGACAGAGAAATGAAAAGGAGAGGGGGGGGGGGGTGTAGATAAAAGAAAGAGGGGTCGTGCGGGACACTTACGTCACACCTTTCTTCATTTAAGTCTTCCCTCAAAACCACTCTCTTCAAATCGTAGCCTGCTCTGTTCTTTTGGAAAGTAATTTTTGTCCCTTCTCTGCGTGTGTGTTTGTGTGCAGTTTGTGCGGGCGTGTGTTGTGTTGTGGTGTGTGGTGTGGTGGTGTGTGGTGTGGTGTGGTGTGGTGTGTGTGTGTGTTTTGTTTGTGTGTGCGCGCGCATGTGTGTGTGCATGCGAGGAAATGTTTGACATTCTCATATTTTCTACTGCTTGTTGTTGTTGTTGTTGTTTTTTTTTTTTTTTTTTGGGGGGGGGGGTCATTTATTTGTTTATTATTGTAAGCGCTTAGGGCTTGTTTAAGATTAAGCGCATATAAATGCTCATTATTATTATTATTATTATTATCATATTTGTATGTCAAATTTTTTTAATATTCCCAGTCGTCTAATAGATTTTTGAAAATATTAGTATTTGATGCTTGTTGGCAACTCGTTCCACAAAGGTGCAGTTCTGTTAGTAAAACAGTATTTTCTAAGATTAGTCTTGCTATTGGCCGTTTTAGGTGGGGTTGTTACTTCCCTTGGTTTGTGGCTCACTGATACAGTCCCCTTGTTTACTATAACTTCCGGTGGTGATGGGGCAGATGCAGTACATGTAGTAGATCGACGTTTCTGTTTCTGTCTGAATACGTCGCAGACGCCACTTCTGACGATAAATCGCGACGTTGATACGAACATGAATGCTTTGCTGTCCCTGTACATGATTACGCGAGTTTTACTACTCCTAGTCTGCTACAATAACAATAACATGTACTTTGTCACCATCTTTACCCTGCGCTTTTTGTTTGGTTTCTTTTCGTGGTATGTGTTTACTGTTTACCACATCTGTGTCAATAATGCCGGTGTGGGGAGAGCGCTGTATGCTTTGGTTTGTTCCATAATTCCTTTGATGGCTTTACAACAAATAAAAGAGTTTGAATTTTGATATGGTTGAGGGGAAAAGGAAAAGGGGCATGCAAGCAAACGGGGGATTATAGCCGTGAAGGAAGGATTGCTGTTTGGGAATGGGTAGAACTAAAGTGGGGCGGATGGGGGAAGGGGTACGTACACACACGCACACACGTGTACAGGGAGTTTTATATCAGTTTAAAGAGGCAATGCACCTTTCTAGGATGGGCTAACCAGCGACATAATTATATGCCTTTTACTTGCATTATATATCAATTCCTTGATGTTGACTAACCCTACTTTTAAGTTGCGCTGGAGGAAGCCAAGGGTCTTACTGACTTTGCTGCTCACATTTGAGATGTGTGTGTCCCATCTAAGGTCTTGCGAGATTGTAAAACCCAGACATTTCATCTCTACCCGTTTCAGGTCCTGGCCATGGAGTTCTTTATTAGGGGATTTTTCTTCCTGGTCACATGGAGCTGAGGCTCTCGCATTTGTCAGGATGGAAGTACATCATCCATTTGTTTTCCCAGGATGCTAATTCATTTAGGTCCAGTTGGAGATCCTCGTGGTCTTTGGGAGGGTCCACTGCTCAGTGACGGTGTCATCCACAAAGAGAAAGGAAGTTAAGTTGGAAGATAATTGCCTCAGAAGATCATTGATGCAAACAGGAAAAGGGCCAGCCCAAGCACAGAACCTTGGGGGACTCCTGATTCGACATGGATAGCTTTGAATGTGGCTCCTTCAACACATATTTCCTGCCTGCCTGCAAGGAAGCTCTCAATTAATCTACTGACTGAACTTCTGATCCCATAGAGGCGAAATGATGCATAAGGAGAGTGGTAAATCTTATCAAAGGTCTTTTCAAAATCCATGACTAGGACGTCAATCCTTCCAGATAAAAAAAAAAGCGACAAAAATGTGCTTGATAGTGGTGGTAAGAAATACTGGGTCACCCCCTCACTCATACTTACACACACACACACACCAGAACTCACATGCACACACAACACAACTCTCTCTCTTTCTCTCTCACACACACACACACACACGAAGGTCGAGAGGGTATACATGTACAGTCATGTATTGTAAAGACAAACAATTTATCATGTGTGTGTGTGTGTGCGTGCGTGTGCGTGTGCGTGCGTGCGTGCGTGTGTGTGTGTCTCACTGATTGAGTCAGTTGTGTCTGACTATGACTTTCACATAGCAGATAAAGCGACTGCTGTTTTACTTCTACAGCCGTACAGGGCTGGACTGAAATTCGTTTTCAGTGGTGTTAGGTGATAGAAGCTGTGAAGCAGTGACAGGCACCTAGGCATCTATAAAATAAATAAAAAGAGGACCTAGAATACTACCTTGAGGAACACTACTGCTAACATGTGCAGCCTACAGACTGATTTCATATCTTTACTATTACAATATTGAGTTCTGTTACTTGAAAAATCTTCTATCCATTAATTTAAGTAAATTGTTGTGGATTCCATAACCATGTAATTTAATGTTATGTTGTACTTACAACATTTGTGTTGTAATGGAAAGAGTGACTCGTGTTTGTTTGGGCCTGTGATGAGGGAATGGGTTAAAAGGCTAAGTCTCTAGGGAAGACTTTTAGTGTGTTAAATTTTCAAGTAGAAAATTTGCCTTTAGCCCACTTCTCTAGGGTATGGGAGATGAGCAACTTTTCCGGCCCCTTTTCATCTAATAAATTTATATTTGTGCCCGGGTTCTGGCTCGTATGATTGTAAGAAATACAAATTACAAGTGGTTGATTTGCTCTAAATGGCAGACAGAGAGAAGTAGGGTTTTACATGAAATTACAAGACTTCCACTCTCATCAGTCTGACCAAAGGGTTCAGAATTATTTGACACTTGTATTTTATTTACTCCCCAAATCTGCATAAGATTATGCAACAATAATAATAAAGCAGCTCAATGGCGCCAAAAAAACAAAATATGAATGAAAAACAATGAAATCCGAAAGGATTTACAAGACTTTTGTCTTTCTAGAAGGTTAGCCCCAAGCGGGAAGGGTCACTAAGTGTCCTGGTTTCCAGTTATGGTTCTTGACACTGTCTTAGGGACTTAGCTCATAGCTGTGTTGAAGTTCCTCCGTAGGGATCGGCGAGTGCTGGGTTGACTAGGCTTGCTCGTCAGGTGAGAGTAGCTCCCAGTCGTTCCGGTTACGGCGTCGCGGGATGGCATGGTTCAGGCGTGGTCTCCTCGCGGATTCTGGGTGCGGGGCGTCTCTGCGGCGTTCCCGTCTTGTTGCTTGTGAGTCAGGGATGATCGTCCTGACCACGATGCCCTGCTGATAATCACAGGAGAAGGTGGATGTAGATCTCTATGGCTTAGAGACAAGGGGCTTCAGCCGGCAGGGAATTAGTGGATCCCAACCGGCTAGAAGGCTGCCCTTGTACAATAGCACTAGTAATAAATAAACTGAATTTCAGTTAACAAACTGAGATCAGTAAAACATAAAAGGTGTACAGGAATCAACTGGTAGG
This sequence comes from Phymorhynchus buccinoides, assembly GCA_017654935.2. NCBI lineage: Eukaryota > Metazoa > Mollusca > Gastropoda > Neogastropoda > Raphitomidae > Phymorhynchus > Phymorhynchus buccinoides. The sequence goes on along the minus strand of CM065694.1, from coordinate 58,243,044 downwards.
ATTCAGTACCCGGCTAGATCAAAGTCTATGATCAAGCCAACATCGCTCTCCATCCAACACCTGGAAAGGAATGTTATCATATAGTGCAAGGTTGCAACCCACATGCTTCCTAAGTTCCTACTAAAAATATACAAAAGGGTTAGTGGGCATAAAATCCGGTTCTGGTACCAAAAGAGTTAAAGTCAAAAACACACACACAAATAATCAGTGCACATAATTAGAACAGCATGTTTACCAATTCTTTTCACTGACACATCTACTCCTTATTCATCATTGAACATAGGATCTAGATAAAAAATAGGATCAAACAAAAACAAATCTCAATCACCAGCCATCAATAATACTCACTAGTTGGGCTATTAGGACTGGCTGGGAGAGAGGTTGATTCTACAATGTTGCTCAGCCAGGTTTTGGAGGTATTGTGAGAGAGAATGTGTAGGCTGACTTTCCTCACTACTCAAATTCTCCCTCCAATCTTAAACACCCGACATATATGTACCTTACCTATTGTGGCCATAAGGCCTGGGAACACAGAAGTTTTTTTTATGTCAGTCTTTCACTAGTTTCAGTGCTTTTTTCTTTTTCTTTTCTTTTTCTCTCTCTGGATTTATGGACGGCATCCAGACGGCAATTACTAGGAGTAGGAGTAGGACTCCTTCTTTGCAAGTGCTCTCTCTATCATCACTGATTGTCTTTTCAAATATGGAGACCAAACATCATTTATTCTAAACAAGGTCTAACTAATCCTTAATGATTTTTTTCTCTAGTGTTTTTACGCAAGATGTAAATAACTTACCAAATATTGAAGAATGTTCATACTCCAATGGGATTTCTATTACTGATGTTAGAGTGACTCCTTTGGCTGTGAAAAACAAATTAAGAGAGCTTAACCCCAACAAGTCACAAGGTCCAGACTTAATACCACCTAGAGTTTTAAAAGAGTTAAGTGATGAAATTTCTGTTCCTCTTTCGTCCTTGTACAACAAATCTTTAGAGACTGGTGATTTACCTAATGATTGGAGAACAGCAGAGGTAATATTAATAGCTATTCATAAAAAGGGACAAAAATCAGACCCTGGTAATTATCGTCCGGTAAGTCTGACTTGTATTGCTTGTAAAGTATTAGAACTAATAGAAGGCTTAGTTAGAGATGCTGTTGTGTCTCACTTCAGTGATAATGACTTATATTACATTTTCCATAACTTCCAATGACTGCGTTACACAGGATCTTTTTTTACGAAAACCATGTTGACAATTTATATAAGGAAAATGTAAGTTGTAACCTTACTTACTGATCAGGGCCATAGTGTAGATGCAATCCATCTATTTGGATTTTAGAAAGGCATTTGACACACGGTACTGCATGAGAGGTTATTAGTCAAATTAGCTGCTAATGGAATTTGTGGCAAATTGCTTAACTGGATCAGTAACTTTTTAAAAGAAAGATCACAACATGTTAGAGTAGGAGTGGATAAATCAGTAGAGAGTAGTGTCTTCAGTGGAATTCCCCAGGGAAGTATACTTGGTCCTATTCTATTTACTATATTTATTAATGATCTGCCAGATAATGTTATTAGTGCTTGTAAAAATTTTGCAAATGACACAAAAACCTATAATAGCTCATCTTGCAGTACCACTTTACAAAATGACATTTACTGTTTGCAGGATTGGTCCGATACCTGGAATTTATATTTTAATGAATCAAAATGTGGTGTGTTAGTACTGTTACATATTGGTAAAAACAAACAGAATGTTGAATATGAAATGAGACTCAATGATGGAATTCAGCAGATAAATACTGTCACAGAAGAGAAAGATTTGGGTGCTACCTTTGATAACATTAACAAATGATCATTTGATCCTCATATACAGAGAGTGGTGGGCTAGGCAAACCAGATGTTAGGAATTATTAAAAGAAGTTTCACTTATCTTGATAAAGACACTTTTCTAAAACTATATAAATCTTTTGTAAGGCCACATCTGGAATATGCTAATACTATATGGTGTCCTTTTTTGAAAAGGCAGTCTAATCAAATAGAAAAAGTTCAAAGACGGGCCACAAAACTGCTAAAAGAATGTAAAAACATGTCATATATTGAAAGGCTAAGATACCTAAACTTACACTCTCTTAAGGGTAGGAGGTTGAGAGGCAGCCTTATGCAAACTTATAAGATCTTCCATGGTATTGATGACATCAATTTTGAAACTTTCTTTTCTGTTCCACAATTTAACATCACGAGAAAGTCAGAAGGCAAAATCTTTATTACTACATTGTCAAAGTAATAGAAGAACATTTTCATTTTCTTATAGAGTTGCTGTTCATTGGAATGAACTAAGTCTAAGTACTAACATCAAGTTTGCAACTAATATAAACACCTTTAAAAATCTTCTGGATTCCAGTCAGAAATTTCAGTCTTTTTAATGATTTTGACTGATTGTCCTTCAAAAACTTGCTCAGACCCAAAATAATGTTTGCAACGTCATTTACTTAATTACTAGATCTACTACTACTAGTACTACTTAAACAAATACTGAAATAGTAGTACTAGTAGGGACAGGCTCTTACGCCAAGGCCTCGCGGCCTATATAACGTCCCCTCTTTGGCAATGCCATTGCATAATTATTTTGGGTCTGAACAAGTTTTTCAAGGACAATCAGTCAAATCATTAAAAAGACTGAAAATGTAAAAAGATCTACGTAACAAAAGGTTCGCTTAATAATTCCTAGCATTTTATTTGCCTTCTTTACAGCTTCGTGAATATGACAATCAAATTTAAGCTCTTCTTCTTCTGTGTCTTCTGACAGTGATGGCGACTGACTTCTAGTCTTTTTCCAACACAAGTTACCTAACTGTGCGCAAAATATCTGAAAATGCTCTCCTCATACCTTCCCCAGCTGAGCCATTCCTAGCAGACGACACGCTCAGAGGACGAGTTATTCCTTGAACTGCAGACCACCTGGAGATGCAACTTGGATTTATTCGACACAAGGCTGAACCTAATCTGAACATGATTGAATCACAAATTTGTAGAAATGGTCGTACTTGCAAGCCTCTAATAATTACATTGGTGACGCTGACATCCGTTTAAAAGAAGCATTCAGGCTACACCAAAGCATTTAGGAATAGGCGTTCAAGACTGCACTTGGTCATCTCCACACATGGAACACTCGATTTTTTTAGTGCAGTTTTATTTTTTTTGTATTTGACGGTTTAAGGTTTTGTTTAGGGTCAGGGATAGGGTTAGGGTTAGGACTAGAATGAGCTTAATTTCAGATTGAATGATTAAAATATATGCATTCCAATGTTTCGCTGAAAACCAACATTGTCACGCGAATGGCGTCCACTTTCCATATTTTGGAGATGACAAAGTGCAGCAT
>CM065694.1:58219738-58239166 GCA_017654935.2 Phymorhynchus buccinoides | reverse complement strand
TTTTTTTTTTATTGAGAAAGGAGATATATATGACTGCTCAAAATTGCTAAGGATAGACTTTTATAACCTTGATTGCTAAAAGGTGCTTTAATTGTAAGCAATAAAAATTACATGAACGGAAAGAGCAATTATCCGTGAACACAAGCTCACTGTCAAAGTGTGTTTTATCTAGACTTGTGTGGCTGTTCACGTGCATCACATGAATTTCGAGGTGCCACCCCCCAAAAGTCATTTAGCTGAAATGGAGTGAAAAGATAAAAGTGAGTAAAATTGTCAGAATCAACATTTCTTGCTCAAATCGCATAGGTCGTACAAGACACAAAGTTTCATGCCGGAAGTGAGATAATGACGTCATTTGACACGCAAAGAGTTGTCTTTCTGTGTTGGCATGCTGGAGAACAGTTGTACACAGACTCTTTGTGTCATTAGTGTTTGGAATATCGCAATGCATAGCTTCCAGAGCTTGGATTCACTGCCATGAGGTTGGTATTGCTGATAGACGTCGTGAAGGTGGCAGGATTTGGGTGACTGGTAATAAAAATGGTGTTTTTCTGCTTTTTTCAGGCCTGCAAAAATTGCTATTTCGCAGCATTTTGATTTGCTGAATGCCTCATTGCGGAACATTTCCACCCAAACTGTGAGGAACGGACTCCATGATGCTGCCTTCACTCCCCCTGGGCATGTTTGTGCATCCTGCTCATTCAAGCTCATGAGCAGCGCTGTCTTTTGAGAGCCCAGAACCACGTCATCTGGACATTATGAAAGGACATGAATTCTCTTCACCGAGTTCAGGATCTGATCTGTCTTAATTTCACGGATGGTCTTGCCAGGGTGTGGAGGTTCTCAGGAAAGCATTACCAGGAAACGTGAGTCAGGGTGTGTGGCAGATCTTGGGGTGGGTCTTTGACAGTTTGCGTCTGTATGAGCATGGTCGGGAAAACAGTGTCACAAATTCTTCAAAAGGAATCCCTGATGCGATAGCTGCTCACTACAGATATGAGTTCATCAATGTCTATGTCACACTTTCTGCTGGTACGACCCGAGATGACGTCATCTTCATGGATGATAATGCACCTTTTCATGGAGCAAGGGCTGTTTACAATACATGCAGCAAAAGATCATTGTACATATGAGGTAGGCTGCCCAATCCAGAGACCTCAGTCCGATAGAACAATGTTCCGTTAGCAGCCGACTTTTCTTGCCGCAACAAATCTGAAAAAGAAAATGTTGCTCCATTCGGTTGCTTTATGCATTTTGATGGGGTGTCACAAACTTTCCATGAGGTAAGCTAATCAAATTATTCTGGGACCTCGTTTTTGTTAAAAATTGAAATGTTAATTGAACTAAATAACGAAAAAAAAATAATGGCTTATGTTTATCTTTAATAATTTTGCATGTTTAAAATAATATCCTTAGCAACTTTTGAGCAGTATAGTATATGCTGCATGTATTGCATACATTCAACTTCGAGTCTCCGTGACATTGAAGGACCAAAAGCCAAAATGTGTGGTGAACTTTCAGATCATACAAATAAAAATGCTTCTATGGTGATTGGGATACAGTTGCTGGTCAGCGCGTTATGCTGCATGTCTTAAGTGACACAGGGTGTATAATTGGTACTCGTTACCTTAATTATGAAGATCATCTAAAGTGGTTGAAGTTACCTAGTTATAATATAGGAGAATGAGAGGTGCCATGATAGAAGTTTTTAAGATTATGCATAAATTATATGATTCCTCAACTCTTTGAATTATCCAGCAATAATGCTACAAGAGGTCACATTTGTAAACTAACCAAAACACAAACCACTACCCGACAATTCCATTCATTTTTTATATTCAGAATAATACATGTATGGAATAGTTTGTCCCATAATACCATCAATGCACCATATGTAAATGCCTTTAAAAATCACATTGATAAAGAATTAGCACATGTTTTCTACCAATTTGGACATACTTGAATTGTAAAGTTTAATGTTAGTTATACACCAATGTCATCAATATATCCACGGGCCATTAACTCTCTGCATGAGGGTATGCGATAGATTACATGTATGCTTTGCACAGCCGTTCAACACTTGGCGAGTTTGCATCATTACATAACAAATATTTAAAAAGAATGCTCAACGGTACAGTTCTGAAAATTTGAGGCATTATTGGCTCACTCGTGTTTATGAATGTTAACTTCGTTAACACGAAGTGAGTCTATAGTATGATAGTTGTTCGGTTGTGTGTATGTATGTGTGTGTGTGTTGCGTCCGTGGTCCAATCTCCAAACTTTAATGTTGGCATTTTCTCGGGAAATAAAAAGCGTACGTTGTTCAAACTTTGCATACACATAGATGTTTATGCCAGCTTTCAAGCAATAATGATTTGAATAATTAAATACTTAACACAACACTGTAAACAGATAACAAACAATCTTGTACTTTAAGCACCCCCCTCATGTTTACTACCCTCAATCTCAAAATTATTATTTGTTGGCGATCTTGTGTTTTAAACACCCCCCCCCCCCCCCCTCAAGTTTACGACCCTCAATCTCAAAGTCATTTTTTGTTGGCAATCTTGTATTTAAGCATCCCCCCTCATGTGACATGTTTACGATCCTCAATCTCTGTCAGTATTTTTTTGCAATCTTGTACTCACTCCCCACCCCCCGAGTAAGCCTTGAAGGCTTTGCCTCTTGTTTATAATAATAAAAACTAATGTGTGTTAAAGTTCCATTTGCAAAACAGCATGACAAAGAGGGGTAGTGACTCGTTTTCCTTCATTGCTGGCCTTAACCCTTTCACCGCCAATGTCGCATTTCTGCACCACAATGATTTAACACCCATATCACTCAAACCCTTGAAATCTGGGTCTGTTATTCGATGACATTGTGTTCCTAAATTTGGGCAGTGAGGATTGACCCTATTCTAAATGTGTTACAGAGAAACCCCACAATATTGCAGACAAAATCTTGTTTGTATCCAAGTAAGTTTAATGGACATTTTTGGCTCAAAGATGGCTGGCAGTGAAAGGGTTAAAATAGACTGGAAGTCATTTCATTGGTTGAAATCTATTAAGGGACCGTAGAGGAATACTTTTATACCAGTTTGGGTTGCATGGGTTTGCTGAATTGTGCAGTGTGAATGTTTAAACATGATGTACGCTATCGCGTACTCTCGTGCTGAACGGTTGTGAAAGGAAGCAATCGGCCAGTGTTGAATGAGTTAAGACAATCAAGTTCTGAACAAATAAATGTTCACTAACGAGGGCAAAGGGCTTGTAACCTATAGCCAATCGTGATCTCTGACTGCTGGTTTAGCAGTGAGAATGAATTTGAAATAGTATTATTAGTAAGGACACACATAGCTTGTGACTACTGACCCATCAGTGTCTTGCAATGAATGGTTTCAAGTTGACTGTATCATTCACAGATTGGATTGTGGAGGGGACGTATTGTTTTGTGCTCCTTTGCTATCTTTGCTGTTTTCTTGTGTGTTTATGTTGATAAAGGCGCATCCTTGAAATATCCAGTTGTGGTGTTGTCTCTTGTGAATAAAATAGCGTCACTTTACACTTGTTGTTGTGTGCTTTTTTATTTGTTGTATGTTCCAGTGACATTGCAGTCTGTTTCAGTGTTTTGAATACTTATTGGTTAACCTTTGGATCCTCACCTTTTGTGTTTGAATTAATTCCACATCCCCCAAGACTGTGAATGTGATTGTGAACCAGTGTGATTATGGATTGTAAACCAGTGTGATTGTTAAATGGACTGTGAACCAGTGTGATTGTTAAATGGACTGAATCAGTGTGATTGTTATGGATTATGAATCAGTGTGATTGTTAAATGGATTGTGAATCAATGTGATTGTTGTGGATTATGAATCAGTGTGATTGTTATGGATTATGAATCAGTGTGATTGTTATGGATTATGAATCAGTGTGATTGTTATGGATTATGAATCAGTGTGATTGTTAAATGGATTATGAATCAGTGTGATTGTTAAATGGACTGTGAATCAATGTGATTGTTATGGATTATGAATCAGTGTGATTGTTATGGATTATGAATCAGTGTGATTGTTATGGATTATGAATCGGTGTGATTGTTATGGATTATGAATCAGTGTGATTGTTATGGATTATGAATCAGTGTGATTGTTATGGATTATGAATCAGTGTGATTGTTATGGATTATGAATCAGTGTGATTGTTAAATGGATTATGAATCAGTGTGATTGTTATGGATTATGAATCAGTGTGATTGTTATGGATTATGAATCAGTGTGATTGTTAAATGGATTATGAATCAGTGTGATTGTTATGGATTATGAATCGGTGTGATTGTTATGGATTATGAATCAGTGTGATTGTTATGGATTATGAATCAGTGTGATTGTTATGGATTATGAATCAGTGTGATTGTTATGGATTATGAATCAGTGTGATTGTTATGGATTATGAATCAGTGTGATTGTTATGGATTATGAATCAGTGTGATTGTTATGGATTATGAATCAGTGTGATTGTTAAATGGATTATGAATCAGTGTGATTGTTATGGATTATGAATCAGTGTGATTGTTATGGATTATGAATCAGTGTGATTGTTATGGATTATGAATCAGTGTGAGTGGATTATGAATCAGTGTGATTGTTATGGATTATGAATCAGTGTGATTGTTAAATGTGAATCAATGTGATTGTTATGGATTATGAATCAGTGTGATTGTTATGGATTATGAACCAATGTGACTTATGGATTGTGTACCAGTGTGATTGCTATGGATTGTGAACCAGTGTGATTGTTAAATGGATGTGAACCAGTGTGATTGTTAAATGGATTGTGAACCAGTGTGATTGTTATGGATTGTGAACCAGTGTGATTGTTAAATGGATTGTGAACCAGTGTGATTGTTAAATGGATTGTGAACCAGTGTGATTGCTATGGATTGTGAACCAGTGTGATTGTTAAATGGATTGTGAACCAGTGTGATTGTTAAATCAATAAATGGACTGTGAACCAGTGTGATTGTTAAATGGATTGTGAACCAGTGTGATTGTTAAATCAATAAATGGACTGTGAACCAGTGTGATTGTTAAATCAATAAATGGACTGTGAACCAGTGTGATTGTTAAATGGACTGTGAACCAGTGTGATTGTTAAATGGATTGTGAACCAGTGATTGTTAAATGGACTGTGAACCAGTGTGATTGTTAAATGGACTGTGAACCAGTGTGATTGTTTTGGATTGTGAACCAGTGTGATTGTTATGGATTGTGAACCAGTGTGATTGTTCAATGGATTGTGAACCAGTGTGATTGTTAAATGGATTGTGAACCAGTGTGATTGTTATGGATTGTGAACCAGTGTGATTGTTATGGATTATGAACAAGTGTGACTTATGGACTGTGAACCAGTGTGATTGTTAAATGGAGTGTGAACCAGTGTTATTGTTAAATGGATTGTGAACCAGTGTGACTTATGGATTGTGAACCAGTGTGATTGTTATGGATTGTGAATCAGTGTGATTATGGATTGTGAACCAGTGTGATTGTTAAATGGATTGTGAACCAGTGTGATTGTTATGGATTGTGAACCAGTGTGATTGTTATGGATTGTGAACCAGTGTGATTGTTAAATGGATTGTGAATCAGTGCGATTGTTATGGATTGTGAATCGGTGTGACTGTTTAAATTGATTGCGACTCCAGCAAAACCTCCTGTTTGTCATTTCTACAGATGAGAATTAGCTTTTTATAAAGGCCCCCTTGGTAGGATTTAAAAAAAAAGTATGGTAGAATTAATCTAGGCCTTAGTTTTATATCAAGGAATAGTGCCATGTCCGATTTAAAATCAGTCTAAATTGTAGTTACTAATAAGCAGGAATAAGCATACACTTTTTTGGGCTCATGTATGTATGCATGCACACACTCATGCACATTATGTGCGCTCATACAAATGCATTCACACACACAAACACTCTCTCTGTCTGTCTCTCTTTCTCTCGCTCTCTCTCTCACACACACAAACTTGGAACTTGATTGATTCTCTTCACTCAAGACATAATTTTAACTGTACATGCATAGCATGGCATAGATATATCAAAACACTTCACAGCAATGGACAAGACATTATAACCCTTTCAACGCCAGCCATTTTTAACCAAAACTTGACATTAAACTTTCCTGGGCAAAGAAAAGATAGATTGTGTCCTCAGTGTTGGGGACTGCTCTGTGACATGCAAAGAAAAGATAGATTGTGTCCTCAGTGTTGGGGACTGCTCTGTGACATGCAAAGAAAAGATAGATTGTGTCCTCAGTGTTGGGGACTGCTCTGTGACATGCAAAGAAAAGATAGATTGTGTCCTCAGTGTTGGGGACTGCTCTGTGACATGCAAAGAAAAGATAGATTGTGTCCTCAGTGTTGGGGACTGCTCTGTGACATGCAAAGAAAAGATAGATTGTGTCCTCAGTGTTGGGGACTGCTCTGTGACATGCAAAGAAAAGATAGATTGTGTCCTCAGTGTTGGGGACTGCTCTGTGACATGCAAAGAAAAGATAGATTGTGTCCTCAGTGTTGGGGACTGCTCTGTGACATGCAAAGAAAAGATAGATTGTGTCCTCAGTGTTGGGGACTGCTCTGTGACATGCAAAGAAAAGATAGATTGTGTCCTCAGTGTTGGGGACTGCTCTGTGACATGCAAAGAAAAGATAGATTGTGTCCTCAGTGTTGGGGACTGCTCTGTGACATGCATAACATAGGGCCTATCCTTCCCTCCCAAAATTAATAACACACACACACACACACGTCACCACCAAACACATTTTTGTTATACATCAATGTGCTTACAGTTTAAGACTGGACTTGTACATTATGTACATGCTATATGTACATTATGCATCACTAAGCGGAGATCATTCGTGCGAGTACAAATCGAAATTGGAAAGTGGCTGCCACAGAAAAAATAATGTAAGTTATTTTTCTTTAATGATTACTGAGGTTAAACATATTAGCAGACAGAAATGATACTGTGAGACAAGAAGACAGGGCTGTACTCTACGATTCTTTCCATAATGTAACCTGGCATCAACCAGGCCTGAGAGATACAGGCACCTGCAGTATGTGACCAGGGAATGCGCTAAAGGAGTAGTCTCTAGGGAAAGACTTTTAGAGTGTTCAATTTTCAATTAGAAAATGTTTCTTTAGCCCACTTCTCTAGGGTATGGGAGGTGAGCAACTTTCCCGGCCCCTTTTTCATCTAATAAATTTATATTTGTGCCCGGGTTCTGGCTCGTATGATTGAATGAAATACAAGTGGTAGATTTGCTCTAAATGACAGACAGAGAGAAGGTTTTTACATGAACATTACCAAACTTCCAGTTCCACTCATCAGTCTGACCAAACGGTTCAGAATTATTTATACACTTGTATTTTTTATTTACTCACAAATCTGCATAACAGATTATGCAGCAATAAGAAAAACAGCTCAATGGCGCCAAAACAAAATATGTATGAAAATGATGAAATCCGAAAGGATTATACAAGACTTTTGTCTGTCCAAAAAGTTAAGCCCCAAGCCGGAAGGGTCACTAATATTATCAAGTGTCCTTAATAATAATAATAATGAAGAAAACTTATATAGCGCACATTCCAGGCTAGCTGCTCATGGCGCTTTACAAAAAATACATTTAATCAAATCACATCAATACCCATGCTCGCACGCACACAAGCACACACACTGACGAACATAGAATATCATTTACACGCGCATGCACACATACATACAGTACATACATACGTACGTACGTTCGTACATACATACATACACACACACAGACACATCCCCACACACGTGCATAAGCACATGCCAGCGCGCGCATGCACACACACACTTTCTGTCTCCCAACTTTCCCATGCCATTCCTCATCCACACACGCTTTCATTCTCACAATCCGATCATGGTGGACAGTAGTGTTCAGAGAATAGATGGGTTTTCAGGTTGGTTTTGAAAACTGACAGGGAGTTGGAATGTCTGAGAGACAGAGGGAGTTTGTTCCAAGTAGCTGGGGCCTGAAAAGAAAAGGATCTCTCGCCATAAGTTTTCGTTTTAATTGAGGGAGGCTGTAGAATACGAGAATCAGATGAAGAACGAAGCTGACGAGATGGAATGTAAGTATGAAGTAGATCAGACAGGTAAGTAGGAGCAGAGCCAGACATGACAGCAAAGGTAAGAGCAGAAAGCTTGTAGTTGATCCTGCTGGAGATTGGCAACCAGTGCAGAGAGTGCAGAAGGGGAGAAACATGTTCAAACTTGGAGGACTTAAGGATTAATCGTGCAGCATTATTTTGGAGTTTGTTGAGAAGGTATTTTGGAAGGCCAGCAAGAAGAGAGTTGCAATAATCTATTCTCGAGAGGACAAATGCACAGACCAAGGTTTTTGTGGCATCAGTGGAGAGATAGTGACGAACAGAACTAATCTTACGAAGCTCAAAATAGGCAGATCTGCAGATATTAGACACATGCTGCTGAAGGGAGAGACTTTGATCCAAAGTGACACCAAGACTGCGGACAGAAGAGGAGAAGGAGATAGTGGTGGTTGTTGATTGTGACAGAGCCTGGAAGGGTAGAAAGATTGAGCATTTTCTTTGGGCATGCTAACATAATTTCAGTTTTTTCTTCATTAAGTTGCAGCTTGTTGTGGGTCATCCAGATTTTAAGGTCAAGTATGCACTCCTGTGTCCGCGATACCAGCCCATCGACTTCAGCAAGAGAGGCCGACTGATATCGACTTCAGCAAGAGTGGCCGACTGATATCGACTTCAGCAAGAGTGGCCGACTGATATCGACTTCAGCAAGAGAGGCCGACTGATATCGACTTCAGCAAGAGTGGCCGACTGATATCGACTTCAGCAAGAGAGGCCGACTGATATACTTCAGTATCGTCCGCAAAACTCTCATGAGACAAGGCATGTTGACTGATAACATCGGACACAGGAGCAGCATAGAGCACAAAGTCCTTGGTTCAAGTTATAGTTCTTTGCACTGTCTCGAGGACTTATCTGGTGTAAGGTTCCTCTGTCGAGATCGGTGAGTGCTGGGGGTGACTGGGCTGGCTCTTCCATGGAGAGTAGTTCCCAGTAGTTCTGGATGAGGCGTCGCGGGATGGCACGGCACAGGCGTGGTCTCCTCGCGGTTTCCGGGTGTGGGTGCGGTGGCGACTTGGCGGCGGCCCCGTCTTCTTGCTTGTGAGTCAGGGATTAAACTTCCTGACCACGATGCCCTGCTGTGAATCACAGGAAAATATGGGTGTAGATCTCTATGGATTAGAGATATGGGCTTCAGCCGTCAGGGATTAGTGGATCCCAACCGGCTAGAAGGCCGCCCTTGTACAATAGCACTATGAAAAATAACATGAATTTCAGTTGTCAAACTGAAATAAAACATACTGTACTGGAATCAACTTATGAATCAGTAACAGGGTATATCAAAATCTATGATCAATCAAGCAAGCAAACATCATTCTCAGTCCAACACTTGGAAAGGAATGTAATCAAAAGCTGCAAGTTTGCAACCAAGTAGTTTCACACATACACATAGATAAATAAAAGTACTAGTAGGCATAGAATCCGGTTCTTGTACCAAAAGAGTTAAAGTCAAAATCAAACACAAGAATGAATAAGTGCACATAATTAGAACAGCATATTTACCAATTCTTTTCACTGACACCTCTACTATTTATGGAACATAGGATCTAGATCAAAAATAGAATCAAACAAAAATAAATCGCCAAGTATTTTACACCCCAGCCACATTCAATATTACTTACTAGTTGGGCTAATAATAGTACTGGCAGGTAACAGCAGAGGGTTTGTTCCTACAGTGTTGACTCGGCCAGGTTTTAGTTTGCTTGTGCTCGCCTAAGAGAATGCTATAAGTTGTTTGCCTCCCACTATGCATTTCCCCACTTGATTTCAAATTGAGTATTTTCATTGGTTAGTAGTAGTAGACAAGAGAGGACGCTACAGTCACATGCCTATTATGTCAGCGTCACATGCCTCGTACTACAATGTCCGAGTCACAACCGCATGACCGGGAGGGAAAACGGAGAAGAAAGAAACGCCGCCTAAAATCGGTGAATCCTGTGATGTCTCAGGATGGCAGTTAAAGTGGCGGGGTGGAATAGTAAAGGGGGGGTGGGGAGAAAGTGAGACGCGCGTGACACACTCCGTCACACAGTGATGGTCATGAAACTGGAGCAATGCTATCCCAGACTTTCCATAATGTAACATCCTGGCATCAACCAGGCCTGAAAGATGCAGGCACCTGCAGTGATGGTCATGAAATTGGAGCAATGCTATCCCAGACTTTCCATAATGTAACATCCTGGCATCAACCAGGCCTGAAAGATGCAGGCACCTGCAGTGATGGTCATGAAACTGGAGCAATGCTATCCCAGACTTCTTTCCATAATGTAACATCCTGGCATCAACCAGGCCTGAAAGATGCAGGCACCTGCAGTGATGGTCATGAAACTGGAGCTGTGCTATCCCAGACTTCTTTCACAATGGATGAAAGTTTCACATTGTGTCGTTTCTCTCTGAGCCCATAGCACACACATTCAGTTGTGAGCAGAAAGTTTCACATTGTGTCGTTTCTTTGTGAACCCATAACACACCTATTCAGTTGTGAGCAGGAAGTTTCACATTGTGTCGTTTCTTTGTGAACCCATAACACACCTATTCAGTTGTGAGCAGAAAGTTTCACATTGTGTCGTTTCTTTGTGAACCCATAACACACCTATTCAGTTGTGAGCAGCAGAAAGTTTCACATTGTGTCGTTTCTTTGTGAACCCATAACACACCTATTCAGTTGTGAGCAGAAAGTTTCACATTGTGTCGTTTCTTTGTGAACCCATAACACACCTATTCAGTTGTGAGCAGAAAGTCTTAACCACTTTGGCTTTGGTGGGAGCTGAACCTAGAGCTTCACCCCAAAGCTGACAACATTGAACCACCGGGCTACGGTAAATGGAGTGTTCAACACCGTATCCCATTGTCCATGATAGAAGAACAGTTGTCAACGTAGTGGCAATGGAGTGTTCAACACCGTATCCCATTGTCCATAATAGAAAGGGAACAGTTAAAGCCTGTTCTTAACCAGACGTAGTTCTGGTTGGTAAACATGTTCGGTGGATTAGGTTTTGTGTACGAATAGAGTGTTGGACAACTAGTTTGGAAACAGCAATGTGGGCAAACACAGGTTGTGGCTCTTAACCGCGCCGGTTAATGATATGCATACGTCACGAAAGGAATCTTCAACGCGAAAGAGTTCGACCAATCAAAACGAAGGAACACAGAGGTTCCCAAACCACAGCTTGAAAACCAAATACCTGTGTGCCAACCCCGCAGAAAATGTTCCCCAACCGTTGGTGCGGTTCAGATGCAAAACTAGTTGGAAGTGTTGTCAAACACAGTTGGCAAACCAAGTGTTGGCTTGGTTAAGAACGGCCTTAACATGGTGGCAATGGAGTGTTCAACACCGTATCCCATCATCATATAGTAATAAGCCAGTGTCTGTGTGTGTGTCTGAAACACGAAACGGGCCTTATAACTCCGCCGTTTTTTGACCGAATCGCTTCAAATTTGCTGTGAGCCCTAACGGGGCGATGGCAACGGCAACCGAGGCGGCCGTATCATTTGCGCGGTTTCGCAAATGCGCGAAACCTCTCGGCGCCCGTATCTCCGGCGTTTCTGGGCCGATTGCCTTTGAATTTGGCAGGAAGATGACCGGGGACGGTGACTATCCGTGTGCCAAACCGGAAGCGAATCGGTTCAGAAACGCGCGCGCTATACGCCGCTTCACCGTTTCACGAATAACTCCGCCATTTCTTAACCGAATCGCTTCAAATTTGCTGTCAGGCTTGCTATGGCCTGGGCAAAGCCTGACAGCAAATTTGAAGAGAATCGGGAGAGCGCGTCACTCTACGGAAACGGGGAGCAGCGCCAACGGGAAAAACAGGGGCAATGGAGTATAACTCCGCCGTTTCATAATAGAATCGAACAGTTTCAAATTTGCTGTACTCATCCCATTGTCCATAATCAACAGAAAGCGTTACCAGTACAATGGCGTTACACCGTATCCCATTGTCCATTACTAGGCGTTGCCGGTGGCATGGAGTGTTCAACGGCGTATGCGAAAGGGTTGTCCATAATGGAAAGGGAACAGTTGTCCAACATGTCAACATTGGCAATGGAGTGTTCAACACCGTATCCCATTGTCCATAATAGAAAGGGAACAGTTGTCAACATGGTGGCAATGGAGTGTTCAACACCGTATCCCATTGTCCATAATAGAAAGGGAACAGTTGTCAACATGGTGGCAATGGAGTGTTCAACACCGTATCCCATTGTCCATAATAGAAAGGGAACAGTTGTCAACATGGTGGCAATGGAGTGTTCAACACCGTATCCCATTGTCCATAATAGAAAGGGAACAGTTGTCAACATGGTGGCAATGGAGTGTTCAACACCGTATCCCATTGTCCATAATAGAAAGGGAACAGTTGTCAACATGGTGGCAATGGAGTGTTCAACACCGTATCCCATTGTCCATAATAGAAAGGGAACAGTTGTCAACATAGTGGCAATGGAGTGTTCAACACCGTATCCCATTGTCCATAATAGAAAGGGAACAGTTGTCAACATGGTGGCAATGGAGTGTTCAACACCGTATCCCATTGTCCATAATAGAAAGGGAACAGTTGTCAACATGGTGGCAATGGAGTGTTCAACACCGTATCCCATTGTCCATAATAGAAAGGGAACAGTTGTCAACATAGTGGCAATGGAGTGTTCAACACTGTATCCCATTGTCCATAATAGAAAGGGAACAGTTGTCAACATGGTGGCAAGGGAGTGTTCAACACCGTATCCCATTGTCCATAATAGAAAGGGAACAGTTGTCAACATGGTGGCAATGGAGTGTTCAACACCGTATCCCATTGTCCATAATAGAAAGGGAACAGTTGCCAACATATTGGCAATGGCACACATCTTTTTAACACATTTCCATCAGAAGTGGAACACATGTCGGTGGGCATTAGCAACGGCACACGCTAATTATTTTCACCTGAATCTTACCACTTTCGTATGCTATGTCGTTTCCGACAATGACTGCCAGATAGCAGAGGGGCAGATACTATTCTGGCGGGCTGGGCGAGAACTTGTTTATAGTGGAGATGCCTTGCCCAGGGTACATCCCCACTCTCTCGGCCAAAGGGATTTGAGGACACAGCTGGCGTTGAGGAAGGTCCCCAAAGACCAGCCCATCCCTTTGGCTGCAGCACCAGAGCCGGTGCAAAGGCCCCCTCGTTTGAGAGTCATAGTCTTCCACAAGAGACTAAACTGTGCCATGATTTTCCATGACTGTAGAAAATCATGTATTGTACAGCTCTCATGTTACTGTTGGCCCCTGCTACAGGCTACTGTCAACCAATGATAAAAGCCATTGGAGTAAAGGGCCTGACCACTTTGACCAACTGTTTAATCTACACTTCAATCTTCACAAAATGTGTAAACAAAACAATACTATGGCATGGTTGCAACTTTTCCTGGTATACAACGATTTCCTGTTTTTTGAATTTTACCAGAAAAGGAATTTCCTTTTTTTTTTAATTTGTCAAACAAGATCTTTGTGTGTCTACTGTATTTTTCAAACACTTTAAAATAAGCATTTGTATAAATTGTGGAAAAAGCAAACTAAAATACCTTCATAAATCATTTTTTTCTTCAGCTGCAGGGGGACATTACCCCTGGACCCTGGCCTTTAATTTGTTTCATTTTGTGTATTTGCACATTATTATGCTATGGTGAATACATGTATTTTTGGCATCTCATTTGCAATAAAAGTCTCGCAATCTGTGGCTGTTGGCAAAGTTTGTAGCAAACTTTGGCCATTGAGTTCACAATGATGACAATGACAGCACTGCCACATACTGTGACACACATGCACACACACACACACACACACACGTACACACACACATGCACACACACACACATGCACACACACACACACATGCACACACACACACACACACACACCACACACACAACACACACACACACACACACATCTGTTCTCAGTCACTGTGAGTTATGACCCAAATGAATTAATATACTAAAATTGGCCCCATTCAATAAAGAAAAATGAACACGACATAATTAAAAAATAACAAGGTTGAAAAATCGAAACGGCAACATTTTTCTAACAAATCATACTCCAACCAAAACTAAGAAACCATACAAGCAAGCATGTGAACTAAGAAATCGAACTTCAAGATGCTTGCTCACCAAACAGTCAAAGGTTTTCAAATACCCTTATTAAAGTAACGCATAAACCAATGGAAGCACTAAACAGCCAAGAAATGAACAGTAAAACATAAATACAACAACACTAGAAGTACTTCAAACATTTAGAACGAACAATGGTAGCTCTAAACAGCCAAGAAATGAACGACAAGCCTTAATGTAACAACACTAGAAGCACTTCAAACATTCAGAACAAACAATGGTAGCACTAAACTGCCAAGAAATGAACGACTTAATGTAACAACACTAGAAGTACTTCAAACATTCAGAACAAACAATGGTAGCACTAAACAGCCAAGAAATGAACGACTTAATGTAACAACACTAGAAGTACTTCAAACATTCAGAATCCAGTCCTTTCCTGTGGCGCCTCCTGACCAAATCGTCAAAGGCCTTCAGCGGCAGTCGCGTGCTGTTGGCCACCAACTCTCGCACCACACATGCCGTCACTTTGGACATTTCCCACGGGACGTTCCAATTATTCCCAGCATCCGCCACATATTTCCCGTCATCGTCAAACTTCTTCGGTTTGGGACAACCGTAGTGCTCTTTCGTTGCCACCGAGCGGGGAATGGGTTTTCCGCTTCTACGAGCGTTGATGGCTTGGTGGAGTTTTTGGCACAGCATGCAGTGGTAGTCCTTCAGCATCATGATGCGGTACCGGTGTTGGTGGTGGTTGCGGTGTTTCAGGTGGTTTAGCAAAGCGGTGTTGGTGACGCCGGTGTGTTTGTGTGGTAGCAGAGTGTTGTAGGCGGTGTCGTTGACATCGTAATGGTGGATGACCTGGGCCAGCTTGTCTACAGAGTCAAAATCTTCGACCAGTAGAGCGCTGTTTTCTGATGGAAGGAAATCCTGCGGAACAGAAAGAAGAATGCGTAAGTTGTGTATTGTTTTGTCTCATATTTTCATATGCACATGATCACACACACACACACACACACACACACACACACACACACACACACACACACACACACACACACACACACACACACATACTCAAATGCATGTACATTTACACATACATGTATACACGCACATATGCATGCGTATTTACACACACATACAAACACATGCACATACTATCACACATACTCATACACAAACATTCACACACAAGCATACATACTGATACATACATGCATGCCCACATACTTTTACACAAATAAAGGAAAACAGTTCTGGATGTGGAAGACTATCACTGGCAAACTATGGAGCATTTACACTGGTTCCACCAAAGGGTTCAGTGGGCCTTTGGGGACCTTCCCTGAAAAACAATGCCATCTCAGTGTCATAAAATCCTTGTGGCTGAGAGAATGGCAATGCACCCTGGGCATTTTGTAGATAAAATATAAAAATGATTACTGGTAAACTTGGACCAAAATCATTATTGTGAGTTATCCAGTCTTTACCAGTTACCTGGATTCCACTGTAGTAATCTACACAGGTAGGCCCTAGGGCTCCAAAAGAAGTGGTGAATACTTTAGCACTATTGTCTATGGGTCCTAGGAAGATGATATCGGGAGCTCTAAAAGAAGTGGTGAATACTTTAGCACTATCGTCTATGGGTCCTAGGAAGATGATATCGGGAGCTCCAAAAGAAGTGGTGAATACTTTAGCACTATCGTCTATGGGTACTAGGAAGATGATACCTTCATATCGGGAGCTCCAAAAGAAGTGGTGAATACTTTAGCACTATCGTCTATGGCTACTAGGAAGATGATACCTTCATATCGGGAGCTCCAAAAGAAGTGGTGAATACTTTAGCACTATCGTCTATGGGTACTAGGAAGATGATGCCTTCATATCGGGAGCTCCAAAAGAAGTGGTGAATACTTTAGCACTATGGGTACTAGGAAGATAATACCTTGATATCTGGAGCTCCAAACACTATGGGCACCACCCCTATATAGTTGTAGAGGTATCCAGAACTTCTCAGTGACGTATCCAGACTGAGCACTATTTCTAGCACTACGAGTACATGTAGGCCCTACTAATCTATATAGGGTAGGCCCCAGATGGCTGTTACCTTGATGTCAGGAGCTCCAAACACTATGGGCACCACCCCCAGTTGGAGAGGTCTCCAGAACTTCTCGGTGATGTAGCCTTGACACACGGCGTTCTCCAGGGCCAGGGCAAACTTGTATTGTGACAGCAGCCGGTAGAACGCGTCGGAGGTCATGGGGCCCATGCCTCGGTCAAAGGTCAGACGAGTGCTGTAACACACACACACATTCATGCATGCATGCACACACACAAACATAGACACGCAGTGGGAGAGAGAGGGGGAAGTCGGGATGCATTTTCGCATCAATAAGACAGGAGAACATGGTTTAAAAGAGTAAAGAAAGATTCGATAGAGCAGGCCAATAGGGAGAACAAATAGTGCTACACGACAGTAAGTAGAGCGTAAAGGAGAACAGAGCAATGGACTAAAGCAAGTTGTGAGCATAAAACTTCCAGAAAGTGGCAGAACTATTTGTAGCAAAAGATTCTATGATATTCATGTGAAGAACAACAGAAACTTAACAACAAATACATCCCACTGAGCTCACCCATTAGGAAAGAGCTTATTGTTTGAACAGGCCTCCCGAGTCAAAGAGAGTGATAGACTAAAAACTTATTAGCATAGAGCTTCTAGAAGGTGGGGAACTATTAAAACAGAGTTCAAGGGGGAACAACAGAAACTTGACAACAAAATCCCACTGGACTGGCCCAATAGGGAAGAGCTTATTGTTCAAACAGGCCTCGTAATTGAAAGAAAAGGCAAGTCAAAAAGAGTGATAGAACTTTAGAGCTTCCAGAAGGCAGGGAAACTATTGAAAACGACAGCAAGGGTGAACAACAGAAACTGTTACTAGAATGTTAAGACGCTACATCACAGCTGCGCGGCAGCATTTTCTGCTCCAGTGACCTTGACCTTTGACCAATGACCTTCGTTTTCGAACTTGGCCTAGATTATCCTTAGCTATGCGCATACACAATTTGAGGGAGATAGGTCTCTCCATTCAAACGCTATCGTGTTACCATAGAAACACAGAACTGATAGTCAGCCAGCCAGGAACACACAGACA
Source organism: Phymorhynchus buccinoides (assembly GCA_017654935.2). Lineage (NCBI taxonomy): Eukaryota > Metazoa > Mollusca > Gastropoda > Neogastropoda > Raphitomidae > Phymorhynchus > Phymorhynchus buccinoides. The sequence continues at coordinate 58,221,733 of CM065694.1, read as the reverse complement.
CAAACACCCCTGAAAACATCAACCAGAGTTCGTGCGGCGGCTGGTTAAACTTTAACCCTTTCAACGCCAGCCATTTATTAGCTTACAAATGACAGGTCTCCAACTCAGCTGGGAATAGAACAGTGTTGTCTGCAGTGCGGGGCAGTCCGGCTTTGGGGCATGTGTAGCATTGGGCCTTTCTTTGTCTCACAACATTAAGAAGAAATCTAATCCTGTCATTTGAGCGCAGATGCGTCATGCTGCCGTTATGCACCTAACTAAGAAAATAGTGAAGCCCAGCATGTCCGTGAAGAACATCTTCTTGAAAAAAGGCAGGAGAGTGGACCAATAAGGCAGAAAGATAGTAGATGATAGTAAGCAAAGGGAGAAGGCAGAGTCAAAGAGAGCGACAGATTAAAGGAAGTTACATTGTAATACAAGCACAGAACTTCCAGAAGGTGCAGGAACTATTTGTGTGAAGGACCCTCCGGTATCCCCACGGGGTACATGGGTGTTAAATCAGTGGCGCCGAGCGGCTACACCGGCGATGAAAGGGTTTTAAAGACACACTGACGCACCACGATTAAGTCCCTTGGTTTTTTTTTCTGGGTGGCTGTGACCCACATGCAAATGTCCCCTAACTTCAAATTCAGGCTGCTCTTTAAAATGATGTTTCGGTTTGAATTTGGGGGCATTTATATGGGAGTCAGACCTGGTCAAAACAAGATTTATTTCCCGCTATAAGAGGGAAAACACGTGAAACCCGTGATTTTGACACGTGATCTGGTGGGTCTTTAAGCGGCTGGTATAAAATCGCAGTGAACTGACCCGTTGGGGAAGGGCTTGTTGTGGAGACACTGGCCGTAGGAGTCGACGTGGACGTGCTTCTGCAGCAGCGACACGTAGTGGTCTCTATCGCTGGGCACGCGGCAGTCGCTCTGCACGTACACCACGGGCGCCAGGCCCCCGGACTGCCTCAGCTGGGACTTGGTGCTCACGTTGACCAGGTAGGCTGTGCTGGTCAGGTCTTCACTGTCTGCACGGGACAACAACAGCATGGCACAGCCATATAAACTGAGACTTGGTGCTCACGTTGACCAGGTAGGCTGTGCTGGTCAGGGGCGAGTTTCTCTAGATAACGGTCGCCGCGCGAATAACGCTCACGGCAAACGGGGCCTAAGAAACACTTTAGAAAGCGTTTGCGGAAGAATATTACAAGCTCTTGTCTGATTGGTCAAGTTTTTATATTATTTTAAGCAAACTGTAATGGACCAATCAACAACAAGAACCGTATTCACCCCCTACTAGTTCCGGATAGTTCGCCGCTTGTCACCTTTCGACTGAGAGCAAAACGCCATGCGAACTATCGGCAAACGAAGGGTGTTTCTTAGACCGTTTTTTGCCGATTTGAGCGAGCGCGACGAAAGGTTAGCCCTTGTGAAACTCGCCCCAGGTCTTCACTGTCTGCTGGGGAAGACAACAACATGGCACAGCCATATAAACTGAGACTTGGTGCTCACGTTGACCAGGTAGGCTGTGCTGGTCAGGTCTTCACTGTCTGCTGGGGAAAACAACATGGCCATATATATTATATAAGCTGGGACTTGGTGCTCACGTTCACCAGGTACTCTGTGCTGCTCAGGTCTTCACTGTCTGCAGGGGAAATCAGCGTGGCACAGCCATATAAACTGAACTCCCAGTTACCAATGCACCTCAGGGGAGATCATTGTCGGCTTGTGGGACGCAGGGTTTTAAAAAAAAACTGAACAAAGATGCAAATGAACACCCCCTCCTCCATTTCACGGTTCTTTCCATTTTTTTCAGTCTTACCATTCTTACTGCAGATTGAGCACTTCAACCTCTATCCTTTTCTATGTTTAACGTTAATTTTCATCCATTTACACAAGTAAAAATATGCATTCAATAATAGTGGAAGATAAAGGCAAGACGGAAAGAACGCAATGAACCAAGACTGTGGCAGGGGGTGTTGATCTGCATCTTTACCAAATCCTGTAT
>CM065694.1:58209738-58214738 GCA_017654935.2 Phymorhynchus buccinoides | reverse complement strand
CCCTCCCCATTTCCTTCCTCATCAGTCACACACAAATCGCATGCACTTTTTATTTTTAATTGGGTGGCGCGCTTCTGGCTGCGACGCGATCTCCAGGTGGGAGCAACCTGAATTTCACAGAGACGCCTCTGTGACTATAAAGTACCAAACCAGGGACTCTTTGCTATAACCCTAATACCTATTTGTTGCTAGTGACGCTGTGTGCGGTGGAGCGGAGCACGAAATCTATGACGTCAACACCGAGTCAACACCGTGCTTGTCTGCACCCTCTGCGCATGCGCAAACTAGGGCTTAGTCCCGCAGCTGGTGTGCAAAATCAAATGCTTTGTTTTCAAATTTTGCGTTTTGTGCGATTTAAACTTCTGTTTAACGCGTGCTATGTACAGAAAAGTATTTCAAACGTTGGGGTTACAATCTTTGATTCATTTATTGCTCTTTATGTAATATAATTTTCTGCGGATTCTTAGGAGAAGACTTGCTTGATGGGTAGTTTTACGTCCAATTAGGCGTTGCCTCTTATGGACAAATATGACTGTGCATGTGAGAAACTCTTACCTGAAAAACGCTATACATTTTTGGCTCACTCGTGTTAACTCGTGGAGTCTATAGTATGATAGTTGTTCGGTTGTGTGTGTGTGTGTGTGTGTTGCGTCCTAACGTTGGCATTTTCTCGGGAAATAGAAGGCGTAGGGGAAGACGGGGTAAAAAGCGCATGGGCGGGTAAGAAGCCCACCCCAATTATCTCATGAAATAAAGAAAATTTCAGTCAAGTTTGCCCATGAGACGAATGCTAGACATTAACGCTCGTCTCATGGGCAAAATGAGACTGAAATTTGCTTCATTTCATGAGATAATTGGGGTGGGCTTCTTACCCGCCCATGCGCTTTTTACCCCGTCTTCCCCTACATTGTTCAAACTTTGCACACATCTATAGATGTCTATGCAAGCTTTCAAACATTAATGATTTTGATAATTAAATACTTAAAACAACACTGTAAACAGATAACAAACATAAAACATTTTAGATTAGTGCGTTAGAGTATTGAACAGGCAACACGACGACGAAAATGGTGTTTTACGTCCTCTTGGTCTGAATCAGACACATATGGTCAGAGGTCATGTCAGGTCAGAGAATGAGGACAACTAGGCCTCACGGCCTCTTAATGTGTCCTTTCTGATTAGTTGTATTCTTTTTCATGATTGGCATGACTAGGACGCTTTTAGATGTGTTAATCATATACACATTTCAATTGTTGATTCTTGGGGTCTTTATCGAGGAGGTTTTTGAACTGATTAAGGTTAGGTGCCAATTTAATATGTGCTGGAAGAGAATTCCAGTATTTAGTGACTCTGTTGCTAAAGAAATTCTTTCTAATGTTAGTTCTGCTGTATTGGGTTAGTAGTTTCAAATCATTATTCCTAGTTGAGTGGGACACATGGGACATTTGTAAATACAAATATGGTGGGAACAATACTGGAGGCAATGCCCGGAGGCAGTACGAAACCAGTAAAATCCCGATTTTTTAAATTAATACAGATAGGTGTAGCAGTAACCACGCCTCGGTTAAACCTCATCGGCTGTGGTACCGCCACAAGAACAGCGGGCAACACGAGTTAAGCTCTGAAAGGCCCATCAGAAGACCAGCAAGATGCCAGGAGTAACTGTGCAACTAAAGTGTTTATTTTATACATTGTTGTTCCATTGTTAATTTTATAAATTAATAATTTCTTTTTAAGTTCAAGTTATTGTTATATTAACGCTCGTCTCATGGGCAAAATGAGACTGAAATTTGCTTCATTTCATGAGATAATTGGGGTGGGCTTCTTACCCGCCCATGCGCTTTTTACCCCGTCTTCCCCTATTATTTGTTTCAACGAGACATGATTTAAAACTCCAAGCAAGGAACGCTGATCAACTAAAGAAAGGAAAGGGAGATGTTGTGATAGGAAGTTAACTGCCTTCACGATCTCACCTTCTTAAGTTCCATATTGCATGACTCTAGGTTATTAGGACAACATAAACATGGACCAGCTATAACCCTATCTTTACAAGAACGTTGACTGTTGACGTTGGCAGCCTGAAGACTGGCCCACACACCAGCATTTCTTCATGTTCGTGAAAGTTTCTTTTTCATTTATTCTCCTCGATTTAAACAATCTGAAAATCGACCCTATGACCCTCACCTGTGCCCCCGTGATGTTGTTGTCCCTGAGAGGTGTCCCCATGAGACCCGTGCCCCTCAGAATTGTCCCTATCCACAGGCTGCTGTTTGGCTGTGTGGCCGCTGGTGGGGGTCCTCTCGGGGCCATCTTTGTTGACGCGCAGTTGGCTGCTAGGGGGGTGGTTGATCCGCGGATTGTTCTGGGAGATGTTGGCTTCTTTTAGACGAAGGCCAGAACTGTGTACTTTGGCTCGGTGAGTTCCAGAGGCGGGCAGAGTTGTGGCACCGGAGTCTGACAGCTGTCTGGGCAACGCGTCCGCCCTTTGTTTGTCCTCATCTGTGGGTGTTCACAGACAACACCCAAACAACATTAAGAAATAGCCACACAACACCCAAACAACATTAAGGAATTAAAAAAAGCCACAAAACACCAATGCTTTCAAGCTTTCGAGATTTTTTATTATCTCTTCATCAGGAAAATGATTTTAAAACTGACATGAGATGAAAAGGTACAGCTAAAGAGTTTATAAAACCTTTCTGTGTCCAATGTCTGAATTTGTGAACCTCAGAAACAAAACAGCATTAGTATCAACCAAACAACATTAGTATCAATGCAGTGAACTGTGGGGCTGTGTGTGACAGTGTGTGTGTGTGTGTGTGTGTGTGTGTGTGATGTGTGTGTGTGTGTGTGTGCGTGTGTGTGTGCGTGTGCGTGTGCGTGCGTGCGCGCGCGCACGCGCGCGCGCGTGTGTGTGTGTCATGTCTGTGTGTCTGTGTGTGTGTTAGTGTATGTGCGCATGTGCATACGTGTAGGCCTATGTATGCTTGTATGTGCATGTTTATGTGAATATTGTGTGCATGTGTAAATGACATCATTATGCAGTAAAGAAGAAAGACGGAAAGGAAGGAATTAAGACAAAGAAATGCAACAACAACAGCAACAACAACAACAACAACAACAACAACAACAACAACAACAACAACAGCAACAACAACAACAACAAAAACGTAACAATCTTAGACTTCTTTGCCGATCCTAGATGGAGCAAAGGACAACCAGAAACATGACACTATGCTATACTATACTATACTATATTATACTATACTATACTATACTATGCTATACTATACTATACTGTACTATACTATGCTATATTATACTATACTATACTATGCTATACTATACTGTACTATACTATACTATACTATACTATACTATACTATACTATACTATACTATACTATACTATACTATACTATACTATGCTATGCTATGCTATGCTATGCTATGCTATGCTATACTATACTATACTATACTATACTATACTATACTATGCTATGCTATACTATACTATACTATACTATACTATACTATACTATACTATACTGTACCAAAGTAGAAGAGGACGATGATGGCGTTGGAGATGATGACGATGACCAGGCACACAGTCAGGACTCTGAGCCACAGTCTGCGCAGAGCACCACCAGCACAGCTCATGATTTAAACAAAGTTTATTGACATCATATATTGCAGTGTACACAAATTATTTCATGAGCACAACACGCTAGCTTATCAGCGCACTCAAAAACGTTTCAGTTACAAAGACAAGGCTGCATCATGAATGTACTTGAAAAGCTAAGAGCATCATGGGGAGTCAGTAATACGAGGGTTAGATGGGTTAGGGAGGGCTACAGGGAAACAACACCCGATCATTGGCACACAACACATAATAGGGCCTGGGCCAATAACACAATCATCAATGATGACAATTCACAACCATTCCTTGTTGCAAAACGGGCACATTTGGGGTTTGTCAGTTTCCAACACAGCAAGATAGTGTTTGCAAGGATAGCCTCCTCTCTTGTCATTTGTTTCACTGCGAGACAGCGATCAAGACAGAGGACAAGATGAAAAGCCATATGATTGTAAAATCAACACATCTGTTCCTAGTTGTTGTTTTTTTTACTGCTTATAGCTTCGCTGATTTGCAATGTAAAAGTCACATCCCATCGCATCAAATATATATGTATGTGTGTTTTTGAAGTGTGTATGTGTGTGTGTGTGTGTGTGTGTGTGTGTGTGTGGTGTGTGTGTGTGTGTGTGTGTGTGTGTGTGTGTGTGTGTGTGTGTGTGTGTGTGCGTGTGTGCGCGTGTGCGTGCGTGCGTGTATGTGTGTATGTGTACTCACGCAGCACTCACACAGTCACACACGCACATATGCATTTTAAAAACCCACAACGCACAAACACGCACACGCACACACACACACGCACACACACACACGCACGCGCACGCACACACACACAAACACACACACACACACAAATACACACACACACATACACACATCAAAACACACAAATACACACACACGCACACTCACAAACACGCACGCATACACACACATACCTACATGTCTGCGTTTGTTGTTGTTGGTTTTTGTTTTGTTTTTGTTTTGGAGAGAGAGAGAGAGAGAGAGAGAGAGAGAGAGAGAGAGAGAGAGAGAGAGAGAGAGAGAGAGAGAGAGAGAGAATAAGAGAGGGGAAGAGAAAGAGAGAGAGAGACAGACAGACAGAAAGGAGACAGACAGACAGACAGACAGACAGACAGACAGACAGACAGACACACACACACACACACACACACACACACACACACACACACACACACACACACACACACACACACACACACACACACACACAGAGCCTCTTCCAGGTAGTGAAGCACAGCCGTCTGATACAGAACTGGGAAATCATTTAAAAAAGAAAAAACAAAAATGAGGAATGGAATGAGAGGCTACACTGTGTGAAACTATCGACCTTAAATCCCTTCATA